>CAUYRH010170948.1:0-49382 GCA_963574655.1 Perodicticus potto | reverse complement strand
CGATTATACTGTGCCCTTCCAACTGAGTGCCCATAATATCTATCTATTGATACATTCCCTTCATATTGTATAAAAGCTAATTAACAAATTTTATATTTTTAATTTTTTTTTCTTTTTTTTTTTTAGAAAAGGCCTCAAGCTGTCACCCTGGATAGAGTGCTGTGGCATCACAGCTCACAGCAACCTCCAACTCCTGGGCTCAAGCGAGTCTCCTGCCTCCGCCTCCCAAGCAGCTGGGACTACAGGCGCCTGCCACAATGCCCTGCCATTTTTTGGTTGCGGCCGTCATTGTTGTTTGGCGGACCAAGGCTGCATTCGAACCCACCAGCTCAGGTGTACGTGGCTGGCGCCTTAGCCCGTTGAGCCACAGGCGCCGAGCCAGAGGGTTAGCTTTTGTTTTTCAGCTTTTCTTTCTTTCTTTCTTTTTTTCCTGAATGCATTTTTCTCTTCTGCAGATATATTTTTTCAGCTTTTCAAAGAATTAACTTTGTTATTTTCTCAATCCTCTCTATCATTTGTTTCTATTTCAGTTTTTTTAACAACTTTTATTTCAAAATATTAGAGGGTACAAGTGTTCTTGTCACATGGATGAATTACACAATGCTAGAGTCAGGGCTTTTAGTGTGCCTGTCACCACTATAGTGTACATTGTACCCGATAGGTAAGTTTTTATCCTTTTTAATTAATTTTTGCTCATCCTAATTTTTCTTTTTTTTCTTTTTCTTTTTTTTTTTTTTTTTTTGAGACCGTGCCTCAAGCTGTCACCCTGGATAGAGTGCTGTGGCATCACAGCTCACAGCAACCTCCAATTCCTGGGCTCAAGCGAGTCTCCTGCCTCCGCCTCCCAAGTAGCTGGGACTACAGGCGCCCGCCACAATGCCCGGCCATTTCTTTGGTTGCACTCATTGTTGTTGTTTGGCGGGCCCTGGCTAGATTCGAACCCACCAGCTCAGGTGTACGTGGCTGGCGCCTTAGCCCGTTGAGCCACAGGCGCCGAGCCTCCACATATTGTTTTTATAATTCATCTATCAAAGTATCACTTTGATGACAAAGCGAGTAGCCCGCCCAGTGGGCTGTTTGTTAGCATGGAGTTAGCAGATGTCACAAGTGAGTGTTCTTATGACTACACTGGGACATCTTCGAGGGCAGGAGTGGGGTCTGCAGCCTGTGGCTCTGTCACCCTCTGATGTAGTACCTGCCGTGCAGACAGCTGCGGCTCTCTAAACACTTCCGCTACTTCCATGGTGGGAATGATGTTCAGGCCTGGGCTTCCCTCCACTCTCTTCCCTTGCCTGCTCCATCCTCAGTTGTCAGGCAGAAAATAATTTTATCAGGTACAATCAGCCTTTGTATCACCCCTGTTGGGAAGGCAGGACCATTCCATATCCTCAACTTAACTTTACTTTGCATCCATAGGTTCTTAGAATGTCCAGGAAGAGGCGGGAAGGGCTCCCAGACTGTCCCTCAGTCTCTGTTTGGGGGGTTGGGGATGCTAGGATGTGTTCTTGGCTGTGTCCATCAGTCACTGGTTCTAGGTAGTCTGAGAAGAAGATTGTAAAGAGCTTGACACCTGCGTGCCTCCTGCTGCTCGGGGTTCTCTTCTTCCACTTAGCGCTTACCAGAGCTTAAAGTGATAGCAATGAGGATCAGTCATTTGGATCTTAACCCACCTTTCTCAGGCCACCTCTCCACATTGCCCAAAAAGAGCTTGTGCTAAGTCACTATGGCTGTTCTGTCACTGCTTGGCTCCTGTCTTGTCATATGCCCACCCTTGAGGACACAGGCGTCATTACAGGTTTCGGATGGGTAGCCCTCTATTTATATGTGGTCCCTCATCTGGGTAACTCCTAGGAGATCTGGAAGTCACAGGGTTCTGCCTTCCTTGTAACTCGGCAGAGGAACCTGCATCAGGAGGAATTATCTGGAGTTAGCCATGTTCAGTGCTGATGAGGGTGGCAAGACCCTGCAGAGAGTCATGGACTAGGTCAGCAGCCCCCTCTGGGTCCTGCCCAACTCTTAGCTCAGCTGGCAAGGCCCTTGGTGAGCTGGTTCGTGCCCGCCTCTCCAGAGCCGTCCCCTCACCCTCCGCTCACTCCGTGTTCTAGCCATGCCCAGCTATTTAAAGTCCTCTTCAGGAGCCCTGCTGTTTCACACTTTGTGCCACTGCCAAGCTTCCTTTCATTGCCTAGAACTCTGCTCCTGTCCCCCACCCACTTGGTACGCACCCATGCATCTTTCAAGATTCATTTAATAATATTAATATAGCAGCTAAGATGTATTGGGTGCTTACTATGTGCTAAGTGTTTCACGTGTGTTATCCAATTTAATCCTCTTGGTGGTCCTGTGCACTTAGTCCCTGTGTCATTCCCCCCTTTCAGGTGCATTTGTTCAGCCAGTATCTATTTATAAGTAGCTGCATTGTGCCAGGCATTCTGAAGCACAGAGAGGTTGAGAAGTGGTGGAGCATGGATTGGAACCTAAGCCATCTAACCCCAGGGTCGTCATCCTTAGCTATAGTGATAAACCATCTTCCTTAGAGTATCACCAAAGACTTTCCAGTTGTCTCTTCACTTTGACTGTTGCCTACCCACTCCTGTGCCTATGAGGTTCTTCTGTTATAGCATCCAGATTTTATTGCTTATTGGATGATCTTCCTCTTCTGGGCAGTATGGATATCACTTGGGAAATGTGTTCATTTTAAGTAGCAGAAAATCCAGTATATAGGGGCTTATATTTCTTGTTTGGTAAGAAACAGGGATATTCCTAGTGTGACTCAGTAGCTAAACAGCATCAGAAAAATGTCTCTGTTCTTTCTTGAGCTTTTCCTCATGGCAGCAATGTGGCCACTGTTGCTCCAATCATCACATCTGAGTTCAAGGCAAGAAGTCCCTTTTAATCATCAAAGTAAAGGCTTTGCCAGAGGGTCTAGCATACTTCACTTGCATTTCATTGACCAGAACCATATCAGACAGCCTCTCCTAATTGTAAGACGGACAGAAAGTGGGTATCTTGCCTGGGACTGGGTCCATTATTACCTCATATCAAATCAGAGTAGGGTAAGCAAGAAAGAAAGAAAGATGGATATTGGGAGTATTAATTCCTTCCACATTTCCAGAACAAGAATGCTCTATAATTGTTTCATCTTGTAGCCTTGCAGACTTTCTTCTGTGTACACTATATCATATCTTATGGTTATTAATCTCCTTTTCCACTCAATAAGATGATATATATCATCCATGTACACCTAGTTTTAATGGCTAATAGATGTTCATCTTGTAGAAATCTAATAATTTACTCAACCAATACCCTATAATTTAAAACAATTCTGCGACATAACTTTATTTTTATGTACATTTATAATTAGTATCATAGATCATAATATTATGCTGGATTAAAAGCTGTACCAACTATTAAACAAATCACCAAGTTGCCTCTAGAAAAGTTGTGCTAGTTACGTACACCCTCCAAGAGTTTCTGAGAGTGCCTGTTTTCTGACAACTCTGGATATTGTTGTTAGTATTTTAAAATCCTTGCCAATTTGCGGGCGCCTGTAGTCCCAGCTACTCGGGAGACTGAGGCAAGAGAATCGCCTGAGCCCAGGAGTTGGAGGTTGCTGTGAGCTGTGTGACGCCACGGCACTCTACCAAGGGCGATAAAGTGAGACTCTGTCTCTACAAAAAAAATAAATTAAAAAAAAAAATCCTTGCCAATTTGATAGAAAAATTTAAGAAAATTGAAGTTTGCATTTTCTTTAGTTACAAATGAGATTAACTTTTTAAAAAATACAGTAGAGCTCTTTTCTCTTCCTTCCCCCGTGTGTCTCCTCCCTCTCTCTCTCCCCCTCTCCCTCCCCCTTCCCCTCCCCCTCTTCCTCTCTCTCCCCCTCTCCCTTCTCTCTTTCTCCTTTCTTCCCCCGTTTCTCTCTCTCTCTCTCTCTCCTTCCCCTTAATGCTGCTCTGCAGCTTCCCTGCTAATAAAGACCTTTCGTACAAAAAAAAAAAAAATACAGTAGAACCTCCGTAGTTGACCTCTTCCCTACATTGACCACCTCCTTAAGTTGACCTCATTTTTACAGACCAGACATGCACCACATGCACGTATCAGCACAGTAGACCTAGTTCCTTATGTTGCCCACCTCCATATGTTGACTCATTTGTTGCAGTCCCTTGGGTCACCTTACAAAGGTCTACTGAATGTCCTTTGAGCATTTATAGTTCTCTCTTTAATTTTCTGTTCATTTTTCTTACTCATTTAGAAAGTTAAGGTATTCTTTTATGCAGAACACAGGAAAGTTCATAGAGTACCTCTGAGCTGGAATCGAAGGCTAAACAGGATTTCCCCAAGTGGACAAGAGTTAAGAAAGGTGTTTAGACACAGGAATAGCATGTACAAAAGTCTGGAGATGGGAAACAATGTGTGTGTGCATGTGTGTCTGGGCACCGTATTCGTTTCCTAGAGCTGCCGTAACAGACTACCGCAATTGTGGTGGCTTAGGACAGCAGAAATTTTTCTCTCATAGTCGGGAGACCAAAAGACTGAAATCAAGGTATCAGCTGGGGAGGGGGGCGGCAGTCCTTCCCAAGACTCCATGGGGAGAGTTCTTGCTTGCTTGCCTCTTCAGTTTCTGGTGGCTGCAGCTATTCCTTGGCCTGTGGCAGTGTAACTCCAAACGCTGTGTCTGTCTTCATGTGGTTCCCCTCCTCCCTGTCTGCTCCCTTTCTGTTCCTCTTAAGGACACATCTTTGGATTTAGGACCCACCATTTGGGATGGTCTCATCTTGAGATCTTTAACTTAATTACATCTACAAACACATTATTTTCCCCAAATAAGGTCACAGTCACAGGTATCAGGGGTTAGAATTTGGACATATAGGCTCGGCGCCTGTGGCTCAACAGGCTAAGGCGCCAGCCACGTACACCTAAGCTCAAGGGTTCGAATCCAGCCTGGGCCCACCAAACAACAATGATGGCTGCAACCAAAAAATGGCCAGGCGTTGTGGCTGGCGCCTGTAGTCCCAGCTACTTGGGAGGCAGAGGCAGGAGACTTGCTTGAGCCCAGGAATTGGAGGTGGCTGTGAGCTGTGACAGCCACAGCACTCTATCCAGGGTGACAGCTTGCGGCTCTGTCTCAAAAAAAAAAAAAGAATTTGGACATACATTGTGGGAGGCCACTATTCAACCCCCTATAGGGACCTATAAGTCTGACATATGGAAAAAGAATATGACCCTCTCTGTAGAAGTAAAGGCAGGTGCTGACCACGAAGGGCCTTGAGCTGAGGAGTTAGGCTGTAGAGGTTGGTGAGGGTGGGGAGGAGGAGGGAACATTTCACAGTGTGTAGGAGGTAAGGGCAGGAGTAGGAAGGACTTTGGAATGACTCTGGGATTTCCCACTTGAGCGATCTGGTGTATTAGCTTCAGGAAAAGGTTGGATTGGAGGTCCTATAGGCGAAGATGTCTAGGAAACAATCATAGATGGGTCTGCAGCTCAGACCTCTCCTTGGAATAGAAATAAAATCTGGGAGAGGAAGTGAAGTAGGGGTGGCAAAAGCCAGGAGAGTATGAGGTTTTCTCCCCTATCATTTCATAATGAAAAATGAGAAGCATACAGAAAAGTTAAAAGACTTGCACAGCGAACGCCCACTGTCTACTATTTAGAGTCTATAATGATCGGTTTTCTACACTTGTATCTATCTACCTGAACGTCATCTCTCTTACTTTCCATGTATTTCAGAGTAAGTAGTAGACATCAGTGCACTTCAGCATGAACTAGACTGCAGTATTTAGTAGTAAAATGCACAAATCTTAAGTGTACCACTCGATATATTTTGATAAGTGCATCTACCTGGTGTTCCTTATAGATCCTTACAATAGAATGCCACTCAGCAGTAAAAAGACACAGCAACATAAATGACTCTCACAGACATTCGGGGCTCCAAATCCCTGTCAAGATACAGAGCATTTCCAATACCCCAGAAAATTCCCTTGTGCTCATTATAGTCTACTCCTGTTCTCTCCTGAGGCAGCCCTTATTTTGACTTTTTTTAAACCATAGATCAGTTTCGTCTTTTCTAGAACTTCATATAAAGGGAAGCATGTAAATTATGCTCCTTTGTGCCTGGCTTCTTTCACTCAGTATAACGTCTGTGAGAGTCATTTACGTTGCTGTGTCTTTTTATTGCTGAGTGGCATCCTATTGTAAGGATCTATAAGGAACACCAATTTTTAAGGGGTGGGCAGAAAAAGATTTCACCAAGGAGATGAAAAAAGAAACAGTGAAGGTCATAGAAAAACCACCCAAACAGGGATAGCAAGGAAAACCATCTGGATCAGTTACGATTAGGGCCACTAATGACTCCTGGCTTTCTGCTTGGCAGTCTTCAATGATGGTTTCTATTCTCAGGTTCACCTCATGGCATAATATAGCTGCTGGAGCACCAGCCATTACATCTACTTTCCAAACTGGCAAAAGAAGGGGGAATGGGGATAACAGAGCTTCATGGCCACTTTCTGTACTCCTGGGCCTCCCTACTCCTTTGCCAGCACCTCATCTTCCCTTTGTTTCCCAATTTCATCATCCTCCCGTGACAAGGAGGACTATAGAAGGAGACTTCTCTGGAGTGAGAGTCAGAGGGAAAAGGATGGTATTTGGACACAAACAGACCTCAGTTCAGATTCTTTCTTTGACTTTAGGCAAATATCTCTAAGACTCAGTGACCTTGTTTATAAATTGGGGAGATGCAGAGATATAGTTAGGATAAAATGGGCAAGAGATAGTGGAGGCCATGGTCTGTATCTCTGATAAGGATG
Organism: Perodicticus potto; assembly: GCA_963574655.1. NCBI lineage: Eukaryota > Metazoa > Chordata > Mammalia > Primates > Lorisidae > Perodicticus > Perodicticus potto. Next base: position 42,575 of record CAUYRH010170948.1, on the reverse strand, counting down.
AAATGTGCGTACCCTGGGTAAGACTAGCACAGTCCCCCCCCCCCAGCCCTGCAAGAAATGCCAGGCTGTGTAGTGGAGGTGAGCCACACCACCTTCCCTGTTGTCCCTTCTGACCCTGCCCTTGGGAAATAGCTCAAGTGTGAGGGTCTTATTCCTGTGACTCCTGGGAATTGGTCAGTGTACAGAAGACTCAGTGTGGCCTGCTGGAATTTGAACTCTTGGCTAGGCTAGGGTCCATATTGCTTACCCTCCCTGCCTTGACTCCAGGCATTCATCGGCGGCCTAGAGCCTCCCGGAGGAGAGACGACAGAGCCACCAGGATGTCTCAATTCCCTCCTGTGCTGCTTCTCTTCCTCACGCCCCTGGAGATACCAGAGTGAGCTCGCCTCCTGCCACAGCAGACACAGGCCTTGTGGCCTCCAGGGTAGTGGACCCCATTTCCTGGATGCACGGCACACACACCTCTCAGTGGCTAGGGTGTCACTGGTCAGGTGGCTCTTCATGCACCTACCTGTCTTGGGAAAAAAAACAGCCCACAAGCCCTGACAGCTAAATGGGGCATTAGCTTGGGGACTAGGAGAGGAAGTCAGTGGGAACAGGTGCAGCAGGCCTAGGGAAGTGCTTCGCTGCCAAAAGGCCAGATTGGACTTAATGCAGCCATGGCGGGGCATCCTGGTGACCCGTTGACACCATTCTCAGGCTGCTGGCTGCCCATGGGCTACTGTGCTGTGACAGAAGAGGAGGAGCCAGGGCCCCCGTGGAGAACTTGGCTGGCTGGGACCTGGCTCCGACTTTAGACCTGAGGTGGACGGTGCATTCCTCTGCTCATTCATCCACTCCACACACTTTACTAAGGGCCTGCTGTGTGTTGACCTGTGGGTACTGGGTACAGAGTCCCTGACCTGGAGCTCAGGGACAAACAGGATCTACACAGGCATCAGAAAGCCATGTGCTGTAGGAATTCTGAGCTGGGGTCCCAGGGAAGACGACATGGAGGAAGTGGAATCTAAACAGAGGGCAGGACAGGACCCCCAGCCTCCATCATCACATGGGGTGACAGCCCAAGATGCTTGGCCCAGAGAATCCCCCCAGAAACGCTTGAGGACTATTTAACAAATGGATGCTGCCACTGGGCAGTCTAGCGCGTGGGACACCATTGCTGGCCCCCAGGCCACCATGGAGTCCAGCAGGACCGGCACTGTGCTCTTTGTGTCTCTATACCCACCACAGCGCGCCCACCATTGGTCCATTACCTCTGCTCAGTGACGAGTGTGAAAGGAGTCTCCATCCCTCTGGGTAGTGGCCCCAGCCCAAGGTGACCCAAGACCGCCAGCCCCTCAGAAGTAGCCCTGCCATGTCCTCCATTCCCAGTCCTGGCGGGTCAGGGTTGGTAGAAGCAAACAGAACATGGGGCAGGGAAGTGGGAGGGTCCTTCATGCTGTCCCAGTGACGGGGGTTGACGCAGGGCCTTCCGAGGCTGCCCTTGTAGCCCTTTCAGTGTGGAGCCCTGAGGTGTCCCTCTCATTAGTCCAGCCCGCTGTCCCTAGGAGGCGGTATCTATGCGTGGGCTCTGCTGCCTGGGTAGTGCTGGCAGCCCTGAGGGGTTAATGCAGCTCAACTTCCCTGTCGTCTTTTCTTCCCTTCTCCTCTGAAGGAAGCCCACATTGAAATTATCGAAATAAGTGCTGGCTTTGAGGAGTGTACTGTTCACCCATGTCCCTGCCAAGCCTGGGCACAGCCCCTGCGCCCACGCCCTGCTGCCTTGGGCTCTGTCCTTCCTGCAGGGCCCTGTTGTGAGGGGTGAGGGCTCCCTCAGTACACTCTCCACCTTCCTACCCTAGAACCTGCCCCAACCTCCTGGAGGGATTGGGCTCAGTGTACAAATGGTACCCAAGGAGGAGGGGCTCAGGAAGTGACATCGCTTGGCCCGCCCCCACCTCCTTATTCCCTATAAAAAGCAAAATGTTGACTCAGAGAGGAGAGTTGGAAGCATCCTGCCTCCTTCTCCCACTGTTAATTTTTAGACTTGGAATTAAGCAGAAGGCAAAGGAAACAGCAGCTCGAAATACGCGACTGACATGCTATTAAGCAGGCGGCAACAGCAGAGTCGCTCCTCCCCGACTCCCAGCAGCCTCTGAACGTGCACAGCCCGTGCCTGCTGGCGCTCCCCAGCCCCTCACCAGGCCCAGCCCCCCACGCAGCCCCTGCCCGGGCCAGGTGTGGATGGTGCGGCCAGGGTCATGGCAGCTGGGGGCCGCCGCCGGCGCCCACTGCGCTACCAGTCCCTGGCAGCTCTCGTGGAGGACTCTCAGTGGCCTTTCTTGTTCCTTGTCTCAGACTTCAGCTACGGGGCAGACGACTACGACGGAGAGGGGAATGAGGAGCAGAAAGGGCCCCCGGAGGGCTCAGAGACCATGCCGTACATCGACGAGTCGCCTACCATGTCCCCCCAGCTCAGCGCCCGCAGCCAAGGTGGCGGGGACAGCATCTCCCCCACCCCACCCGAGGGGCTGGCACCTGGGGTAGGTACCAGCTTTTCCTTCTGGGTTTGGCGAAGAGTGAGAGGAAGGCATGGGCATTGTGGGTTGGGCTCTGCTTGGGCCAGTATCAGAAGAATGGGACTGGGGGTATTTGGACTTGGCTGTCCTTGGTACCTTCATCATTGCAGTTGGTTCCAGGCTGGTCACCCCCACCTGCTTTAATACCTGCACCTGTCTTTCCTCCTCTACCCGCTGTCTGCTCCTCAGGCCTCTGGGCCCCTCACCTCTTCTTTCAGCTTCTGTTGCAGTCTCTTTCCTTAGCAGGATGGGGACAGGGTTCTGGGAGGGACCAGGCTCTTCTCACTGCACCCAGGCTGGGCAGTGGCTGCATCTGTGGCCTGTGGGCTGTAAACATTCTAATCTAACCCTGGGGAAGCCAAGGTTGGAGTTAATGTTCCTCCAGGGGTGGCATGAGCTGCATTCTCTGAGGACTGAGGGCCCCCTCCAGCCCTACACTTGTTCACTCTAGAAGGGAATAAACCCTGATGCTGTCTACCTGTCTGCTTGTTGACAGAGGCAAGAGCTCTGCTTCCAAAGAGAAGCTTCGTAGAAGGAATATTAAGTATGTGCTCGGAGACAGGCCAGAAGGAGAGAAATGTGTGGAGGGTTTGCAATCCTTGTAATTAATGCTGTTCTCGGCGACAAGGACTGACTCTGTCTGGGCCCAGCTTGTGTGTGCATGTCTGAGACACATGAGCAAGCAAGACAGAGCTTTCTGTAGTTGGTGAGAAGAACTGAAACAATCCTCTTTGGCGGTGTGTTTGTTTTGTACGGGTGGAGGTGAGGCTCCAGAGTGCCCAATCCTGCTGGTCTAGGGGGTCTTTCTTCCCCCTAATACTCTCAGGGGAGCAGTCACTGAAATGCTGTGTGATGCTTTTTCCTGTCCTGCAGGGGCCTAACACCCCCCCCATCCTGCTCCAGCAGAGGCTGCCTGGAGGCTACCATTCTTGAGAACCCCCAGCTCCTTCCCTCACCAGCCTCCTTGGCCACCCTCCACCCCTCTGCAGAGCTCTCACCCCCTCTTCACACACAGGGGTGGCTGTTATAGCCTTTGGCAACCAGGGCCTTGGCAACCGCTTCCCACTTGGGGGAAGCCACATTGTTGCCATGGCAACAGAGGCTGAGGCAGTGCTTAGTGGCTGCCAGGCAGTGCACGCATGTTTGGGAAGGGATGGTGGGGCAGGTGGAGGGGATGGGCAAAGGTGTTGCTCAGCTCCAGGGCCCCCCACAGTTAAAGTTCTGGCCACTTAGAGATAGTCATCGTGGACGTGCAAGGGCAGGTTTTTGCTACTGATAGAGGAGAAGGGTATTCTGGGGCCTGAACTGAGGCCCCCCCAGGGGAAAGCAAGAAAGAGAAAACTTGTTCTCCATTCCTGCCTTCAGGGCTCAGACCACAGGACTCAGAGTCCTCCCCGGGGGTGGGGACTCAGCTCTTACCTGCTGTGAGCAGCACAGGAAGATGCCCTGTGAAACCTCACTGCAGACGGGGCCAGAGTACTGGCTATTCCTTCTCCTCTGTTGTCCTCTTTACCCTCCCTCGTCACACGACCACCTTGCTGGAGTGTTTGTCCATCAGTTTTTAGATTCCTTGGTAAAAGATACTGTCAGGCACTTTCTCTAGTGGAAAAGATCACAGGTTAAATGGGGAGATGCCCCAGAGCACCAGCTTTGTGGCAGTGACTTGTTTTGTGGCTTGGTTTGAGGACTTTGAAATCTAGAGATACTACAGAGTGCAACTAACGTGCTTGGGGTCCCCAGGATTGATTTTTACACCATTGGCTAGAGAAGCCTCATGAGATGTGGGGAGGGAGCTTTTATACAACTTGGGGATACTGTCACGATTCCACCGTGCTGCACCCCCTCTATTTCTGCCCTTTCCACCATGTCACTTGCTCCACCTGGTGGACTCCGCTAGTATTGCTATTTACATTTCAGGGGGCCTGGAAGGAGTTGACACCTCTTCCCAAGTACTTGGGGATGTTTGGGTTAATAAAAATAACGAACGGCCAAGATTTCTGCTGCTTGGCTGTGCTCATTTGGCCAGGCAGGTCTCCTCCCCTGCCAGGCTTCCTGTTGAGGCCTTGGGAACAGAGGGAACTTTTGGATCAAATTGGACAATTGTTCTAGATATTCGGATATCTGGCCTCTGGCCCACCCCGATAGAGCTTTCCACACCCAAATAAGCAGACAACTCGTTCCTGGAAGCCCAAGATTTGTCTTTTGTATTAGTCAGAGTTCTCCAGAAAAACAGAACCAGTAGGATGTGTTTGTGTTTATTATTTATATTTTTCTCTTTTTATGTCTCTGTATTTATACGCACGTATATTTCGCTCTACAGATAAAGAGATTTACTAGAAGTAATTAACTCAGGCAATGATGGAGGCTGAGAATTTCCAAACCCTGTGTTCACTTGCTGGAGACCCAGGAGAGCTGACATGTAGTTCCAATCCTAGGCTGAAGGCCTGAGAACTTGGAGACCCAATGGTATAAATTCTAGGCAGCCTCCCCTCCAAAAAAATTCTAGCCCAAAAGCCATTGATCTTGGGGCCCAAGAAGAGTCAATGCTCCGTCCATGTCCAAAGGCTAGAAAAGACCAGTGTCCCAGTTCAAGTAGTCAGGTAAGAGGAGTTTCCTCTTATTTTGCCTTTTTGTCCTATTCAGGTCTTCCGTGGATGCGAGGCCCACCCACACTGGGGAGGTGCTTCATTCAATCTACTAATTCAGATGTTAATCTTTTTTTTTTTTTTTGAGACAGAGCCTCAAGCTGTCACCCCGGATAGAGTGCTGTGGCATCACAGCTCACAGCAACCTCCAATTCCTGGGCTCAAGCGAGTCTCTCGCCTCCGCCTCTCAAGTAGCTGGGACTACAGGCGCCCGCCACAACGCCCGGCCATTTTTTGGTTGCAACCGTCATTGTTGTTTGGCGGGCCTGGGCTGGATTCGAACCTGCCAGCTCAGGTGTACGTGGCTGGCGCCTTAGCCCATTGAGCCACAGGCGCCGAGCTGTCAGATGTTAATCTTATCCAACAAATCACCTCACAGACATTCCCAGATTAATGTTGGGACAAATGTCTGGGCACTCCGTGGCCTGGTCAAGTTGACACACAAAGTGAACCATCACCATCTTGCTCTCAGCAGCCCAGAGAATGGAAAGAGCATAAGCTTTGGATAGCTGAAAATCTACTCCCCTCTAGCTATGGAACACTAGATGAGTATTGAGTATCCTAACACCACCCCCCCACCCGAGCCTCGGTTTCCTTGTCTCTAAGTTGCACTATTAACAGCTCCCCCAAAGGGCAGTAGGAGGATGGACCAGGATAGCTCTGGTGAGGCCTGTAGTGCCAGGCCTGGCTCACTGTAGTACTCAGTACTTAGTGACTGGGACCCAAAAGACCTTTCTCATCAGCTTTTAGAGGGGTGGGAGACAAGAGCTTTGCAAAGACCCCATCTAACATTGGCTGAGTCTTCTTTTGCCACCAGCCTCCTTTCTGGGGTGGATCAGTCCTGCCAAGTGTGGTGGCTCTAGATGAAGCCGGGTCTCTATGTTATTGGCAGGACACAAACTCACTCTCTCACACATCCCTCCACAGCCTTGCTGTGCTGCTGTCATTTTTTTTTTTTCTTTTTTTGAGACAGCCTCAAGCTGTCACCCTGGATAGAGTGATGTGGCATCACAGCTCACAGCAACCTCCAATTCCTGGGCTCAAGCAAGTCTCCTGCCTCTGCCTCCCAAGTAGCTGGGACTACAGGCGCCCGCCACAACACCCGGCCGTGTCTTTTTTGGGTGCAGCCGTCATTGTTGTTTGGCGGGCCCGGGCTGGATTTGAACCTGCCAGCTCAGGTGTATGTGGCTGGCGCCCTAGCCTGTTGAGCCACAGGCGCCGAGCTGTGTCATCTTAATTTATGCTCCTGAGATGTACAGCATACAGAGCTGTGAGGGCAAAACCTGAAGCCCAGCCCACAGACCCTCTTCGAGCCCAGGCTGAGCAGGCTGCCCTGGCATGGCCAGGGCCACACACAGATCACAGAAATGAGAGTGCCTAGTTCCCCCCTGAGAAGGGGGGCGGGGACTCTCAAGCTCAGCTCATATGTGAGGGCATATGTTTCTCAACCATGACAGTGGTCTTACAGAAAATATCATTACCCCAGGCCCCCAGGCCATAAACTGCTCCGTTTTGCCCTCTCAGGAAGCTCACTAAAAAAGGGGTCACAAGGCAAAGAAGAGATCTAGGTTTTGTCCCGGCTCTACCATTTTATAGCTGTGTGACTTGAGGGATGTCACACACCCTCTCTGAGCTCGTTTGTTCATCTGTAAAGCAAAGAACACTGAGAATTTCCTCTCTCCTGGCCTCACACAGCTGTCATGAGGCTTCTGTGAAATGGTGTTAGGCAGAATGCTTGGTTAATTGTAAAGTCTGTACATGGGTTCGGACTCCAGCTGGCAGGAGACACAAAGATTAAGTGTGGAGGAAGATTCAAATGATCACCATTTTCCCTCTCATCTTCCTCCCCTTCTCCTCCTCCTCATCATAGCTACTTAGACTTTGCTGAATCTTCTCTGTGTTGTCTTACTTAAGGTCTATGGCAATCCTGTGAGATAGGTGCTACAATCATCTTCATTTTACAGTTGGGGAAACTGAGGCTCAGAAAGGTGACATAACCAGAGGGGCCAGACCTCTGTTTAATAAACTTGGGTCTTTCTGATGCTGGAGACTGTGCGGTGCTGCCAGGTCTGAATCAGACGTCCCTTCCCTTGTAAAGCTTTCACAGCCCATGGCAGATCACATCACCATTTGGTTGGTGAGCACATTTATTTGGAGGGCACATCCACCCTGCGAGATTGGGAGCTCCAACCCTGGTCATCTCTGTGGCTTCCGGGCACCTAGAGGCTCTCCACTGGTGTTTGTGAAATTGAACCAGGTAGTTCTGTGATGGCCTATCAGGAGGAAGGGAGGGCACATACAGTCTCAGCCGATAGGCTGGGAGAGTTACTGTCCCTCTTCCCTGTCTCAGTCCCTTGTGGAGGCTTGGGGCTCCGGCTTTGAGGTTGCAAAGCCCGGAGCTTGCTTCTCGGTGGACGGGGAGGTTATGCGGGGAGCCAGGAGCTTCTGAGACTGCATCCCCCTCCATTCTCTCTGAAGACTGTGTGTGAGGCCTGGGTGGGGTGCATTCTGGGTGCCCGTGGTACAGTCCGGGTCGTGCCCTCCTCAAGTTACCAACCCCCTGGCCTGGATAGCCTCATTTCTCTGCTCTGTGGATTTTTGGTCCCTGTGGCAAAGAGAACACCACCTGATTCTCCTGTGTGTCAGGCACTGTGCCAGAAGCCCAGGGGCTTCCTTACCACCTAATTCCTCCAGCCACTGTGGGAGCCCCCTGTTTTGGAGATGAAGACACTAAAGGCTCAGGGTAGCCCCTTGGCTTGTCCAGTTTGGGAAGGAGGTAGGTAAGTAGGCAGCCTTAGTGCCTTGGCTGTGACCTTCAGTCCCCTCTGCACCTGGCTCTCCCCATCCTCTCTGTTCCCACATGGCTGGGGTCTTGCTCACCCCTCCGTCCTGTCTTCCCCTGTTAACCACACCTGGCTGGCCCTGCTCATCCCTGGATCTCCCACATTCTGTGTAGGGTGTCCCTCTCCCTGCTAGTGTGCTGGGGCCATAGTTGACCAGTGTATTTCACATCTGCCAGTAAGGCTACTGACAAAGTGACATTTACTCAGTAAAGGTTAGCCTTCTCCTACAGGCCCCAGGCACTGTGCCTAGAAGGGTGGGCCCAGCCAGACCCATTCTTTGCCCTTGGGGCCCTGGAATCTTTAAGGAGGAAAGGAGAGAGACAGAAACCAATGACCCAAACAATTAAGCGCTATGTAAGTCATTAAGAGTGTCTTTACAAGTATTTGGCCACACCAATGTGAGCCACCTGAGGGCAGAAGCTGGGCAGCCTCTGGACGTTGTGGTCTCCTAGAGTGCAGAAGGGTGACAGAGAACCAACCGGCAGGCTCTCATCCTGTGGACTTTATTTTCCATCACTGTTTATGTAGTTTCTCCACCAGTAGGTGTGAGCTAGGTCAGAATTTTTTTTTTTTTTTTTGTAGAAACAGAGTCTCACTTTATCTCCCTGGGTAGAGTGCCGTGGCATCACACAGCTCACAGCAACCTCCAACTCCTGGGCTTAGGCGGTTCTCTTGCCTCAGCCTCCCGAGTAGCTGGGACTACAGGCGTCCGCCACAACGTCCAGCTATTGTTTTGTTGTCGTTGCAGTTTGGCAGGGGTCAGGTTTGAACCTGCACTCTCAGCATATGGGGCCAGCACCCTACCCACTGAGCCACAGGCACCGCCCCGGAATGGTTTTTGTTTGTTTGTTTGTTTCATATGAAGGTTGCTTTTGGGAGCACCAAGTAAAGAAAGACTGGAAACAAAATGCCAGGCAGTGTTACGGTGCTTTATGCATATATACGTATATCAGCTTGTTTAGTTCTCACCACAACCTTGTGAGGTAGGCACCATTATTGTCCCATTTTACAGATGTGGAAACTAAGGTACAGAGAAGTTACGTAAACCACCGCTGGTCCCACAGCTAGTACGTGGTGGTGTACTTATAACTGCCCCTGGTGCCCTCTGCTGCCTCTCAGAACATGAGCCTTAGCATCCTTGTTTTACTTCTTTCTGGGTGGGTTACTTTGGGCAACTTGTTGAGCCTCAGTCCCCTCAACTCTAGATGGGTATAAATACTTCCCACCCAGAAGGATAGCTTCAAGGACCATGTGATGTGAACAACTGGACAGGGTGGGTGCTGTACCACACAAAGCATCTGTTCCCAAGGTGATAGTTGAACTTGGATTTTGCCTAGGATGTGAAGCTCAGTTCTTTTATGGACCCCTTGCTCTGCCTTCCTCTCTCTGGTGCTTGTCCTGGTAGGGGTGGCTCAGCTCCCAGCAGCATCTCTGCGTGCTGCAGGCACCTCTGGAGGGCGCCACTGTGTGGGGGGGTGGGGCGGGGCAGGGTTCAAGGAGAAGAGAGAGGAATAAAAAAGAGAGCCCAGAGGCTGGGAAAGAGGTTTAGACTTGATTTGGGCCAGTTCCCTCTCTGCCACCATTTGTCCCCCCACTGTGAGGGCATCCCCTTAGAGCCCTAAGCCCATCTTGCTGAACGCTGACCCACTACCTGAGGTTTGTGGGCTTAGGAAGAAGGGAAGTGCTGAAAAACTCAGAGAGAATGGTGCTGGGCCACTGCATTTGGCATTGGTAAATGCTTCCTCACTCCCCCACTCAGAGTCAGCTGTGGGTCTAGAGTACGTTTAGAGCAGGGTTTGTGCTCTGGAAATGGCCAGGTATTTCTCTGCTGTGGGGACTTTTCCTGTGCATTGTAAGATGTATAGCAGCATCCCTGGCCTACACCCTCCAGATGCCAGTAGCACCCCCAACCAAAATGGTTTGGTTTTGTGATAACCAAAAATGTCTCCTAGGAAGCAAACTGCTCCTTGTTGAGAACTACTGGTCTAGAGGGAGGCTAGAAAGGTTAAGAGTCTAGGACAGCAGTTCTAGTGGATGGGGGTGTCCCCCAGGGGACATTTGGCATTTACTGAGTGAGAAAAAGTAGGTGTTCAGAAAAGATTTAGTGAGTAGAGGGCAGTGCCTGTGGCTCAAAGGAGTAGGGTGCCAGCCCCATATCCTGTAGGTGGCGAGTTCAAACCCAGCCCCGGCCAAAAAAACTGAAAAGAAAAAAAAAAAGATTTAATGAGTAGAAATGCCCAGAGGCTGACAGGGCACAGTGTGGGGTCTCCTGGGGAAAATTAGTCAAGGTGTGCAGGTTGGGTGGATGGTTCCTCTGAAACCAGTTTTATGACGTAGGATCCTAGGGCTGAGGGGGCACCAGTAGCAAAGGAGAATGGTCCAGGGTGGGGTATCAGGTTCATTGGACCAGGTAGGAGGCGAGACCGGGAGTGGGCCAAGGCTGCACCTCTGACACCCCCTCACACAGCTGGTACCAGACAGAGGCTTACCATGTACCAGGCACTTCTCTACATTTCCTAGTCCTTACAGCATCCCTAGAGTTGGTGCTATAATAATCCCCATTTTATAGATGAGGAAACTGGGGCACAGGGAGTTTAAATGACTTGCCTAGGTCATACAGATGGCAAAAGGCAGAGGATTCAAATGCAGAATCCCAGAGATTTTTGTTTTTATTTGCTTTACTGTGTAAACAAACAAATGTTAGCTGACAAATAAATGTTAACTTCTACCTAACATTTGGTTTAGGGAATTGAACTCTGCAATTTTTGGAGTAATTTCTACTGTAACAGAGAAAGGGAAGGCAGTGGGAGGAGCAAGGTTATTGGGAAGAGGATGAATCTGGATCCATGTGCAGCTGTAGCAACTCTACCTGCCCCTTGGAGACATTTCTCATTGGCTCAAGATCTTCTGAGCTCCCTAAAATCTGGAGATGGGGCTTAAACTTCTGCCAAGGAAGTTGGGAGTCCCAGGGATAAGCAGAGAGGAAGGAGAAGATGCTTCTAGCTGAGGAACTGCAACTAGCAAAGTCCTGGAGGTGAGACTGTGTCTGGCCCTTTCAGAAGTTCTTGTCAATGGTGTGATGGGTTGAGTCATTAGACAGGGCCTCACTGCCCTTGTTTGGGCTGACTTACTGGCTTCCTGCTGGGCAAAGAATGAGCAGTGTTTCAGAAAGAGTAATCTGATGTCAGTCAGAGGGATGCATTAAAGAATGGTCATATTGCTCCCCACTTAAAACCCTCAGTGCCTTCCCTTTGCCTAACTGGTAAAATCCAAACCCTTAGCATAACTGAGGGCCTGGCCTGACCGCTTGAGCCCTGTTTACCTCTGCGAACTCATGAATGTGAGCTCCAGGAGAGAGATTTTGTCAGGTTTGTAACAAAACTTTTGCTCATTGCAGTCCCCTATGCCTACACTTAATGCCTGAAACATAGTAGGTGCCGGGTAAATATTGGTTGAATGAATGCATGCGTGCTTGCCACCTTCCAGCCAGACTGAATTTCATTGTGCTTCACACAGTCTCTTTCCTGTCACTCTCCCAGCCCCACTGGCATGGCTAACTCCTGTTCATGTTTAGGTGTGAGTTTTGTCACACCCTCCAGAGAGACTCTTGTGACTTTGTTGCTTGTGCCCTCAGAGCTCAGTCTACATTCCCAGTCACAGCACTTATTTTCCCCTATTGGATCACTAAAAATCTATCTGTGCAGAAATACATCATGTAGAAAGAGAAAGTCCCCTCAACTTGCATCCTACAAAGAGAACCTCTGCTAAGAGTTGGTTATTTGATTCTCCTTATTTCTTCCATGTAAGAGTTATACATACATAAATATATATATATATATATATTTTTTTTTTTTTCTTTTTCTTTTTGAGACAGAATCTCAAGCTGTTGCCCTGGGTAGAGTGCCGTGGTGTCACAACTCACAGCAACCTCCAACTCTTGAACTTAAGCAATTCTCTTGCCTCAGCCTCCCAAGTAGCTGGGAGAACAGGCACCCGCCACAACACCCAGCTACTTTTTTTGTTGTTGTTGCAGTTGTCATTGTTATAGCTGGCCCGGGCTGATGTATGTGGCCGGCGCCTTACCGACTGAGCTACAGGCACCTTCATATATGTATTTATTTTTAATGGGATAGTATTGTCACTGTTATATAATTTGCTCTTGTTTTTTGTTTTGTGTGTGAGTTGGGTTTTGTTTGTTTTTGGACAGGGTTTTGCTCTGTTTCCTAGGCTAGAGTGCGGTGGCATCAGCATAGTTCACTGCATTGTCATCATAGTTCACTGTTGCCTCAAACTCCTGGGCTCAATTGATCCTCCTGCCTCTGCCTCCTGAGTAGTGGGGACTACTCACTCAGCTAATTTTTCTATGTTTAGTAGAGACCAGGTCTCGCTTTTGGTCAGCCTGGTCTCAAACCCCTAATCTCAAGCCCACCTTGGCCTCTCAAATTGCTGGTATTATAGGCACAAGCCACCATACCTGGCCTGCTTTTGTTATTTTGCTTAATAAGTCTTGGACTGGCTCGGCACTGGTAGCTCAGTGGTTAGGGTGCTGGCCACATACACTGGGGTTGGCAGGTTTGAACCCGGCCTGGGCCTGCTAAACAACAATGGCAACTACAACAAAGAAATAGCCAGGCATTGTGGCGGGTGCCTGTAATCCCAGCTACTTGGGAGGCTGAGGGAAGTGAATCGCTTAAGCCCAAGTGTTTGAGGTTGCTGTGAGCTGTGATGCCACAGCACTCCACCCAGGACAACATAGTGAGACTCTGTCTCAAAAAAAAAAGTCTTAGACCTCTTGCATACCAGAGATTAAAGATCTACCACATTCTTCTTCATGACTATGTAAGTATTTCATTGTATGGGGATATCATAAACCAATTAACCAATCCCTTTGCATAGATACTGGACTGTTTGCAATCTTTTCACTGCTATAAATATCACTGCAGTGAACATCTATCTACCAATATCTTTTGTACCCCTGTGGAAATGTTTGTTTCAGAGACATTCTCTAGAGTGGAATTGCTGAGTCAGAGGGTGTGAACATTAAAATCACAATAGTTATTTCCATGTTATCCTTTCTAGAAGAGTTGTACCTCAACTGCATAGTTCTAAGATTGCGCCCTTCCCCTGGCACTGCCACCTGCCACTCCCTTGGCACTGCCCCTAAGTCCATCAGCTCCATGAGAGTAGGCATACTGTCCCATTTGCAACTCCATTTTGAATGCTAGCACAGTGCCTGATGCACAGTAGACAATTATTAAATACTTTTGCTGACTTAGTGGGTAAGGGATTAAGGCAGTGAAGAATGAGGGTCGGAGAAAGCCATTTGTGGGAAGTAATCTACTGGAGACTTTGACTTGTGGACTTGTTGGGTGTCAGAAATCTCAGTGGGTATCCATTCATTGCCCATAGGGGAATTCATGTTCCTTCTCCTCCCGATGTTGTCCCAGGGCACTGCTCCAAGTTCATCTCTGCCCCTTTTCTCTTATGTTCTCTATCCTTTTCCTTTTAGGCATTCTTCCCTTTGCCTGGAAACTCTTCCTTTTTTCCAGAAGCTGCTCAGAAGCCACTCTCCTCTGAAGCTCTGCCTCTTAGGCAGAGTTAGTGCCTTTGTCCTGTGTTCCCACTGTGGCTGATAAATGAAAACACTGCCTCATTTGTTCATATATCCTTCACCCCCAAAAGATTGAGAGCATGCCAATGTCAAGGGCCCTGTCTAATAAATTTGTGTGCTTGTCATGCCTGGCCCTCTCTGGGCATGAATGAATGAATGAATGAATGAACCAACAGATGGAGAGACAAGATGAGGAGTCAAAGTGGAATATTCTTGTGGCAGTATTGGTGTAAGAAGCTGCAAACCTTGGTTAGGGTTGTTGTGGCTTTGGAAAAGAAGGAAGAACCAATGGACTTAGTAAAAGGGATGTAGGGCCTGAAGGAAGGAAGATGGTGGCCCCACTAACAGAAGTGAAGAAGCCAGAAGGGGAAGCTGGCTTAAAGAGGAGGAAGGGTTTTTTTGTTTGGTGTTGAGAGACTGTTGATGGGATTTCCAAGTGAGGACCTCCAGCTGATGGTACAGGTGTCAGACCTCGCACCGGTAAGACGCTGGCGCTGGAGATGGTGATAGCTTGCCATTGGCCTGGAATTAAGAAGGGATGAGTTCTCCAAGGGTAGAGAACAGAGGGCCGAGGCCTGGGGCCCCAGTGGGTGACTCCACATTTATAAGAGGCAGGAGAAAAAGAAGGGCCAGCCTAAACCTAAGACTGGTCAGCAGTAGCCCTTGCATAGTCCTGGGGAGCTGAGAGCTTTGAGGAAATCCAGACTGCTGGGGGCCAGAGGGTGGGAGGGGGAGGAATCTAGCTTTGGAATAAGGCAATTTGGGGAGACTTAGAGCAGGCAATGTGGAAGACAGTGGGTTGAAACTCAGGTCCAGGGCTGGCTCAGGGCATTTGTAAGGGTATGGTGGGGGTTGGGGGAGCACCATGGGACTTGTGAGTCACTTCCCCTTCAGGGGGAGGACCAAGGGCCTGAGTGGAGTCTGTGTGTGCGATGGAGGGGGCATTTTAGTTGCTCACTGGAATTTCCACCCAACTAGGGTGGAGGGGGGTAGAGTTGCCTTGGATATTCGGGGGGAAGCTTCTGTGAGGTTTAGGGTTTTAAGGAAGAAGTGGGTATCGATCTTACCCTGCTGGTTAAGAATGTAGGGAATGGAGATGTGGATACTCTAGGAGACTTCTAAGGGCACCTCGTATTGTCTTGGGTGGGGGAAAGGGCACAGGAGGGGTTCTTGGGGTTTTAGGCCCTTCTTTCATGCTGACCCATGTGGGCAGCCCATGCCATGCACTTGGTGCCCACAAGGCGGGAGACAGAAGAACCTGTGGCACAGGGCCCTGAGCTGGGACACTTGTGCCCGAGGGAATGCTAGGCCCCGTTGTTCCCAAGCCCTGAGAACAGCCTCGCCCGCCCAAACCAAATGAGGAATTGTGGCTGAAAGGGCCCTTCAGATGTGCCTAGGCTATTTATAACCCAGCCAGGGCAGGGACAGGGGAAAACCAGGGACTGGAGGAAGGGGGGTGGGGTGGGAGGGTGCCTCTGCTAAACCCTGTTGGGATAGTTCCCTGACCAAAGGCTGTTAGCCCTAGGCCCCAGCAAGCCCTTGGTCTGTGTTTCAGCTTTGGTAGCAGGATGGAGCCTGTCTTCAGTGAGGGCAGGTTCTCTGCTGCTAAAAGAATGGCAGGAGCTTCCACAGAATTCGGGGGTGGCATAGAGATAAGAAACCATGTCCATTCTTTTTCTTTTCCTCCTCTCTCCTCCTCAGTCCTCCACCCAGCTTCGAGGCTCAGCAGAGGGCCCTGTTCTCAGCTGAGGTGCCCAATGGAGCAGAGAGGAATTGCCACGATGTGGGCCCAGGATGGTGCCCAGTTGACCTTCCTTTGGAAACAGTTCTTACAGTTTGACTCTTTAGCCTGTGGCCATACAGTTGTCACCTTACAGGACATGCAGTATGTCCTAGACACATGAGGCAAGGAAGGACAGCCTTGGACACTGCATTACCTGGTTGGTGATACTTAAGATAAGTAGTGGGTTGGTTATGTGTGAAGCTTACTTAGATTCCAAGATGTCAAGTCCAAGGAGGAAGTGGGGCAAGGGGACATTCAGGGAACTCCCACCACACACACACCTCCAAACCTTCCCAAAGAATCAACCAGCTGCAAGAAGAAAGGCAGTCCACTGCCCTGTGCGCCTAATTCAGGGCACAGATGTGGTTCATTTAGACTGCATTTTTTAAAAAAATGTAAATTATTTGCCATCTTTTTTTTTTTTTCAGAATCTCACTTTATTGCCCTGGGTAGAGCGCCGTGGTGTCACAGCTCACAGCAACCTCCAGCTCTTGGACTTAGGTGATTCTCTTGCCTCAACCTAGTGAGTAGCTGGGACTACTGGTGCCTGCCACAATGCCCGGCTATTTTTTTTGTTGCAATTTGGCCGGGGCCGGGTTCGAACCCACCATCCTCGGTATATGGGGCCGGCGCCCACCCACTGAGCCACAGGCACTGCCCTGCCATCATTTTTAAAATCAGGAGATTTCAGGCTGGGCATAGTGGCTCATGTCTATAATCCTAGTACTCTAGGAGGCCAAGGCAGGTGAAATACTTGAGCTCAGGAGTTCCAGACCAGCCTGAGTGAGACTCATCTCTACTAAAAATAGAAAAACTAGTTGGGCATTGTATTGTGTGCCTATAAGTCCCAGCTATTCAGGAGGCTGAGGCAGGAGGATCGCTTGAACCCAAGAGTTTGAGGTTGCTGTGAGCTAGCTATGATGACCACTTGGCACTCTACTCAGATCGAGAGAATGAGACTCTGTCTCAAAAAGAAAAATAAATAAATAAAATCAGGAGATGTCATGTAAGAATCCAGATCCTAGCTTCTCTTGAACGATCAGAGATCAGGCCACCTTGACCTGCCTTACCTTTGGCAGCCTTCAGCTGGAGCTGAGTGGTGGTGTCTTGGGTTCACCCAGTCCCTACCTGGCTCACTTGACTGGTTTACAGCGCCTGTGCTCATGTGGGTGTGAGTTTCCAACCTTTGCCCAGGATGATATGTTGTGAAAGAGCTTTTCCCCCAGGGGCTGCCCCTAGACTCCTCCCCCATGAAAGTGGGCGTAGGTGCACCTGAGGAGTCAGGACGAGGGGGCGGGAATTGAGCTTCACTCTCTGGAGAAATTTAGGTTCTGCAATGGTGAAAGGCAGGCTGAGTGCGAGGGGGCAGGCTGCCGATGTTACCTGTCCTGGGTCTCGTGTGGCCTCCTTTTGTGGGGGTGACTCTCCTGAGAGGACACTATTCCAAGGGGGGGTTACTGCCAGTCTCAGCAGCATCCGGGAGCGGGGATGTGGCTCCTGCGGCCGCGGTGCTGGCTGCACTTGCTCGGGACCCCGGCTGGCACTGTGCGCCTGTTTGGCCTCTCTTTTTAGAAGCTCTGTCCACTCGGCCATAGCGGGGATGACAACTGTGGTTTCTCACCAGGCCCGGGCGGCCCCTCCGCAAAGGTGTTGGAGCCTGAGGCCGAGGTGCGAAAGGGGCGCGGAGACTCTGGGGGCGGCCCCGCGGGGAAGCTGCTCATCTGTCCCCCTGCCCGGTCGCCCGCTCGCTCGCCGAGTTGTAAATAAAGCCTGTCTCTGGGAAGCAGACCTCCCCCTGCGCCCGCCCGGCCCGTCTGCGGCCTCCCTCCTCCCTCCTCCGCTCCAGAAGCCTCCGCCAGCCACTTGCCCGGTGACCACAGAAAGGGAACGAACGGCTCCACCTCGCAAGTCAAGACGTGCATTTCCTGTGTATTAAGAGCAAACGCGAACCTCGGAGTCCAGAAAGGGCGGGCTCTGTGGGGCCGGGGACGCGGCGGCCGAGCGCCGGGCTCCAGCCCGGGGAGCGGGCGGCCTGGGCGAGCCGAGCTGGGGACAGGGCGGCGGCCGCGGGGCCCCCGCCTGCGCCCCACCGACCCGCGCGCACCCAGGAGGGCCGCGGAGGACGCTGGCTGCTGTGCCGCCGGCCGCGCGTTCGCTTCGGTGACATCGCTGCGACGGCGGCAGCGGCCGAACTCCCTGGGAGACGCGGCCGGTCGGCCGGCAGGGGCTGCCCGGAGGCCTCGCTTCCCCTTTCTCGGGGTGGGGACGCGGGAGGCGGGACCGCGGCCCGCGCGCAGGAGGGCTGGAAAGCGGCAGCAGGAAAAGGTTCATAATGGAGCCTTTCATCGGGAGCCCGTGGCCAGGTGCCAGGACAGACTCCGGGGAGGCCAGCGTGCTGGTGTAGGCCTGCCCTGCGCGCTCGTCCCCTCCCCGCCTGCCTGCCTGCCTGCCTCCCGGGCGGCGCGGCGGCGGCTGCTGCTGCTGCTGCTGCTGCTGCTGCGTGGACCCTGCTTCCTGTTTGCCCTCCGCGGGCTCCGGCTGCCATGGAAGAGGAAGAGGAGGCAATAGGCTTTTTGGACAAGGTTCTGGAGGATGAAGATGTGTTTCTCCTGGAGGAGTGTGAGCTGGGAACCCCGACCAGCCCCGGCACAGGGTCCCCCTTCTTGGTGACTGTGAAGGTGGGAACTGTGACACGCCCTGGATGCTTGTCGGGGAGGGGGCAGGGCTGGCAGCTCTCACTGCTGAAGCAGGGTGCGGGCAGAAATGGCTGATTTGTGCACAGACCTCATGGGCGAGAAGCACGGCACTCAGTCAGCGCGTGCCTGCGAGGGGATGCTAGGGGATGTGCCCACCAGCAGCTGTTCCTGGGGGAGAGGGGCAGTGCCTGCCTCCCTGGACCAGTTGTCCTCAGGGGGAGTGGCTGTCGTCCTTCCCCAGGCCAGCTGTGCCAAGGGCTTTCTCTGACAGTGACATGAGTCACCTGGTGGGCATGTCAGTGGTATGAGCCTGCTGCCCTTAGAGGAGCTGGCTGACTTGAAACCGGTGGGCAATAAGTCATTGTTTCCATGACAACCATAGGATAAGGGCACTCACGAAGTGCAGGCCATCATGAAGGTGCCACTTTCTTCCTAGCTAGGAGACTAAGGACTTGGTGTATGGGGGCTGAGAGCATTAGAAAAGGTCGAGAGTCAGAGGTCACCAAGCTTTATTGAAGGGAAAGAATTGCATCAGCTGAAGGAGGGGAAGGTAACAGCTGGCTTTGAGGCAGGCATCAGTTGGGTGGCCAAGGTGGACATAGGCAGGAAGCATCTGCTGGACCCCAGCCCCCTCACTCTGGAGCTGAGAGCGTTCTCTGTACCAGTGCTCTTGCCCTGCCAGAGAGGTTGTCTCAAAGTAGAACAGGAGGGGAGTGGATGCATTAATCCCCTTGCCTTCTCTCTGCCTCCTCTCCAGGGGCAGGGCTCCCTCCTTAGGGAGTTCTAGCATGGCATACCACACAGTTCTTCCTTTCTCTCTCCTAGACCCACCTTGAAGAGCTTTCACCTTAGCCTTTTAGTCAGCTCTTCTCCGTTCTGTGGCTAAAAGGGAGCACCAGTGAGGACAGATGGATAACGGCGTGTTTGGAGACTGCCAAGCCAGGCTGCCTAACAGAGAGTGCCCATCTGTGGACCTGAGAGGGTGTGACACACAGAGCATTGCTGGGGACAGGAGGCTGTCCCTGAGCCTCTCTGGGCCTCTCCTTTCCTCGTGGAAGATGGGGATCACAGCCCCGCCCACACTACAGTGTGGCTCTGAGGAGGAGCTAGTAGAGGTAAAAATAGACTGCAGACCTGTGGTAGATAGCTGATGCACGAATCTGGGTGGAGCAGTGGCTGCAGGCCTGGGTGGGGAGTGGAGAGGCGCTGTAGCAGGAGGCTGGCAGTGCTGGCCCCCCAACCTTGTTCTCTGATCTGGTGCCGGCTTGGAGTGCTTTGGGGTAAGTCACATCTCTCAGTGGGCCCATGAAGGCCTCTTGCACTTAGGTTCGACCAGCCTCCCCCCTAGGAACAAGATGGGAGCAAGTTTGCTCATGAACCATGAGCACTGCCTGGGAGCTAAGCAACGTTTTGGATGGGTGGTATGTGGGCCTTCCTAATGGGCCTTCTCTGAGAAGCCCTCCCCAGTACACATGTGGGTCTACTCACAGGCTGCCTCGGGCCCACTGTTTCTCTGGACTCTAGCTTAATACCTCAGTCTTATCCCATATTTAATTCTGCTTGGACCTCTAGACATCTGTCTTTTCAATGATGTCCCATTCTCCTTGAGGGCAAGGGCCACATTGTATTCAGTGTTGAACACCGCACAGTGCTTGGTGTGTGGCTGGTGCCACTGAGAATTTGCAGAATGAGTGAGGCCCACTGGAGCCCTTGATGGGTGTACCAAGTCCTTGGTCTTATTCCACCTCAGAGGTGCTCTAAAGAAGTGGCCCATGGATGCCAAGGGGGCCTGGACACACATCACACCTAAAAATGCCACTCCTCCCAGGTCCCCACAAGCATCTGGGTGGAGTCTTTCCCTCTCCTTTGCTGCCATCGTGTTCCTGAACTTGTCTCCAGCATGGGGGAAGGGGACCTTGCCTAAGCATTGGAGAATTCCAGACTCCCCATCTCATCCTGAACACCTCTAGAACAGCAGTCCTCAATCTCTTTGGCACCAAAGACCTGTTTCATGGAAGACAATTTTCCACAGATGGAGAGTGGGGGGATGACAGGAGGTAAAGCTCAGGTGGTGACATTATGCAGCCAAGTTCTAGGCCACAGCCCAAAGGTTGGAGACCATAGCTCTAGAATATCCTCTTCCTCTACCGGACTGGGCCTCAGAGGGAAAAGATGAGCAAAGTGGCTACAGCTCGTTGATTCTTCATTAACAAACCTGCCAGAATTTTTCTGTTCAAAGGATAGCACTATTCAAAGCCTGGCACTATGGAGAAGATGGATTGAACAAGGTATGGTTCTTCCTCACAAGTTCAGAGCAAGGAGCCAAGTACCCAGGCAATAGGAATACAGTGCAAAAGTCATCAGGGCCATGAGAAGAGTTCTGATAAAAAGGTATCAAATTCAGAGAAGAAGAGACCACTCCTAGTCTGAGTCAGGTCTAGACTGGGAATGGGAATACACATGTGCGTATGGGTGTACCCATGTGCGTGGCCAAGGGGCATTTCTGGACAGTGCTTGCTTGTGCTGGGCTGCCAGTGGACTTGGCACATCCCTTCCTGGCAGCTGGTGGGAATCCAAGGCAATTCTCTCCTTGCTATTACTTTACTTCAGGGGCACTTACCTTAAATAGTAGTTGTGTTCCGAGCATATGCTCAAATGCCAGTCCTATAAATCAATCCTGTTTTTAGTATCATTTCCAAGATGATTTATCTTCCAGGGGGATAGATGTGAAATTGGCAGTGGTTTTCTCCAAAGCTGAAGCTGGAGTTTACTGCATCTCTAAACCCAGACTTCCTTTGAGGAGTTAACGATCTATAAACTAATAATGTGGGTACTGATAGCAACATCACCTCTCATCTGTAAAATGGTGTGTACTTTGCAAAAATCCTTCATGCAGTTCTATTTAAAGGTATGTAGGGCTGATGAGGGCCTTATAGCAGCTGCTATTTAAAGGAACTCATTTGTCAGGAATAAAAACCCTTTTGTAATGCAGATTAACCCTTCAGGTAGGATTCTGTGCCAATTTCTAATAGATTGTCTGAAACTTCGGTATTTCTGTTTCACCTGCTCTGGTCTCTTCTGCCCCTTTCACACACAGTGACGGTCATACGTGGGTCCCCTATTTGGGTGTTCTCTGAAGTATGGGCCACATATGGGGTGATTTAAGAGATGATTTTAGAGGACAACTGGATATTTATTTTGCACTCTCATAGTTAAGTATGTATTTTAATGTACATTAGAAATAATATGACTTGCAGATCTTTCCTTTGATTATAAGTATAATGTTTAAGATAAGACTGTGCTTTTTAAAAAGCCACTTGTAAGGAATAATATTAAGTAAATAATAGTGTGTGAGTATGACTGGGCACAGTGGCTCATGCCTGTACTCCTAGCACTCTGGGAGGCTGAGATGGGTGGATTGCTTGAGCTCAGGAGTTTGAGACCAGCCTGAATACGAGTAACCCCATCTCTACTAAAAATAGAAAACCTAGCCGGGTGTGGTGGTGGGCACCTGTAATCTCAGCTACTCAGAAGGCTGAGGCAAGAGGATAACTTGAGCACAAGAGTTTGGGGTTGCTGTGAGCTGTGATATCATGGCACTGTAATCTGGGGTAACAGAGTGAGACTCTGTCTCCCAAAAAAAAGGTTATGTGGGGTGCCTGAATCTCAGTGGTTAGGATACTGGCCACATGCTCCAGGGCTGGTGGGTTTGAACCCAGCCTAGGCCTGCTAAACAACAACAACAACAAAAATAGCCAGGTGTTGTAACAGGTGCCTGTAGTCCCAGCTACTTGGGAGGCTGAAGCAAGAGAATCGCTTAAGCCCAAGATTTTGAGGCTGCTGTGAGCTATGATGCCATGGTACTCTACCAAGAGTGACAAAGTGAGACTCTGTCTCAATTAAAAAAAAAGTATGTGAGTATGGCAAAATCACCAAGGTAGGATATGAATAACTGAAGTTTCAAAAGACTGCCTGGATGTAATGGGGCCTGCCTAAAACTTTATAGACAGCAGCCTGGAATATAGGGATCGACGCTTCAGGAGAGTGGTGCAACTGGCATTTGGTCTTGGGCCCCCTGCAGTTGTTCCTGTCCTCTCTGCTTTGAATTCTGCTGAGGCCATAGCTGATAGTGCCTCGTGCTAGGAAGAGGAGAAAATCTCTGGATATCCCTGCACTGCCTCAGGAGAAGGGCCAGCTGTCTGAAGCTGATGCTTGGTGTGGGTGTAAGCCCTTAGGCATGTGTACAGCCCGCAGGCCCTGTGGCCTCTGTTCTGAGCAGGTCCTGCTGGGTGCTCCTTGCAAACCATTACGGCCCATGGGTCAAATTCTGTTGTTTTCAAAAAGTCTTGCCCCTTGCTGCTTTCCTATAGCTTTGAATCGCAGCCAAAGAGCCAGCCCTGCCTGTTGTCTTAGAGCAGATCAAGCCAGAGGGCCAGTCCTCACTGTTGTCTTGGAAGAGATCAAGGCTCCTAGAGAGATTTTGTCTTGGCTTGGCCTAGAACCAAATCTTTAGAGGCTTTATTTAGCCTCTAAACTCTCTGGAAGACTTGGCTAGAGCTGGCCAAATCTTATCTGTAGCTACTGCCCCTACCAGAGTGACTTGACACATCTTTGATTTGCAGCTTCAAGCTGACGACTTTCAGCCTGGCAGAATGATAAAATGCTGAGGATGAACGAATGAGCCCAGCAGAGCTGCATTTCCTAAATTCTACTGGGGAGGCAAAAGGGACAGGCAGCTTCCGTGTGCTGGGGACGGGCAGGCAATGTGGGGGCCCCAAACTCTGTAAAGAATTCACCCAGGGATTCTGGGCAGGAGAGCTCCTTGGGGCCAGGGACCATCTCCTTATCATCGTATTGCCTGCCAGCAGCTGGTACATGGTAGGGAGTGAATGAATGAATGTGGAACCCTGGTATTTTCTGAGACGAGAATAGGCCCACGAGGATTGAAACAATTGTGAATTTCCAGACAGTTCTAACCCAGGAATATGGAGTCTGAGGAAAGCAAAGCAGAGATGGAAGAAGTTTTTGTTGGTAACTGAGCCACAGACCTTCTGCTAGTAAAATGCACAAAATTTAATTCTACATCCTTAAACTCTCTAGCACCTTCACTTCTTTCCCAGCTAGAACTTCAGAATGAACATGGCAGTGACTCTTTGTTACCTTTTGAGGGGGTGAGTCTTCCTGAACTGTCTTTTGAAAACCCAGCCCCTCAAGTTTGGATTATGAGATGGAAGTCTGGAGAGGAGGGCTGAAATGGGCTGCTCCAGGGCCCAGGGGTCTGTGCTCATGCCCAGATGGATGAAGACTTGTTTGTGGCTGGGCCTGCAAATCACCAGTTCTTCACTCCATCCTGGTCCAACCACCTCTACAGTCAATTTCACTGTCTGCCACCAAGTGACTTCCTTTAGAGGGCATTTGCCAAGCCCTCAGGCAAATCCTTGGTGAGCGGGGCACAGTAGGGGAGCATAACCCGGAGTGTGGGGCATAAGTTCCCATTTGTCAGGCCTGGGCAGCAGCAAAGAGGCCACCTAGGGTTTGACCTGGAGCTGGAACTGGGGGCCACGCTCCAAACTCTGATCTTGTTCCTCAAGGGTATGCTAGAGGCTGTACTCCAGAAGAATGGCAGTTGCTACCCTCTGCACCTCAGGGGGTAATGATAACACCCACCAGATTGTGATATTCCAGTGAGTTGATCCACGAGAAGCCCTTAGCACAGTTCCTGGTACTTGTGAAGTCATTGATAAATTATTATCCTTCCCTGGCCAGGCATGGTGGCTCATGCCTATAATCCTAGCACTCTGGGAGGCTGAGGTGGGTGATTGCTTGAGCTTACAAGTTCGAGACTAGCCCGAACAAAAAGTGAGACCCCATCTCTAGAAAAACTGAGGCAAGAGGATAGCTTGAGCCTGAGTTGGAGGCCTGTGCCTCTCAGTCTGTGCCACGGCAATCTATCCAGGGTGACAGCTTGAGTCTCTATCTCAAAACAAACAAACATAAAAACCCCTAAATTTCCTAAAGCTTAGAGTCTATATTGGGTTTTTTAATGTTGTTGGAAATAACTCATCATTAAATGTAGTAGCTTACAACTCAAAACGTATCCTCATTTACAAATCGAAATAGGATCAGCTGAACTGGTCCTTTCTGGAAACCCCAGATGATGGAATCCATTTCCTTGCCTTCTCCAGCTTCTAAAGGCCCCTGGTATTCCTTGGCTCATGACCTCATCCTCTGTCTTCAAAGCTAGCGTCCCCTTCTCTTGTCAAAGCATGTTCTCTCCGACCCTCCTGCCTCCCTCTTTTTTTTTTTTTTATGCAGTTTTTGGCCGGGGCTGGGTTTGAACCCGCACCTCCAGCATACGGGGCTGGCGTCCCACTCCTTTGAGACACAGGCGCTGCCCCTGCCTCCCTCTTATATGGATTCTGTGATTACATAGGGTCCTCCAGGGTAATCCAGGATAAGTTCCCCATCTCAAATTTAATCAGATCTGCTGAAGGATCAGCCCTTCAGAGACTTTAGGGGCAGCAGCCTCCAGCACGGATCTGCTAACCGGGTTGCTGATGGGAGGCAAAGGGTTAAGGCCCTCTCCTGGGGACCAGGTGGGAAGAAATGTGTGCCTGTGAGAATACTCTGGAGCAGACCGTCCAGTTGGGGGAAAGCAGCTCTTCTTAGGTTTAGGAGGTTTCTGATGGCCTCATTGTCTCTCCCAGCATATGCTAAGGGTGTTCCTTTGATGCCCATAAAGGCTCTGGAACCAGGTGTGGTCGCTGAGGTGGGAAGATCACTCGAGACCAGGCTGGACAACACAGCAAGACCCCGCCCCTCTAAAAAAAACAAAACAAAACAAAAGGATCTATTTGAGATTGCAGATAAGCATCTGATGCTTGAAAACAGAATGAGAGAATAAGGAAATCATCAGCACCAAATTTGGTACTGGCAGAATCCCAGCTCTGCCACTCCCTGGTCGTGTGACTTGGGCCATTTCCTTACCTCTTTTTGAGTCTTGTATGTTTTCCTTTGTTTAATGGTAAAACATGGTATCCACCTGGATGGGGCACTTGGGGGCTGAGAGTGTGGAAGGATTCAATTCATAAGCCTGAGTAAACATTAGTTGTATGTATTCCATGGTGCCAACCTCAGGGAAGAGGAGTGTGATGGAGGCTGCAAAGGCCTCCCCAAATCATGGGCAGGGGATGAGGAGGGGTGTACCATCAGGTATGCTACAGCTGAGGAGGAGGTGCGACTTCAACTGTGCCTTTAGGGAGAGATGGAATTTCAACAAGGGCATTTTAGGAAGCAGGAATAGCAAGAACCAGAGGCCAGAGGCCAAACATAGATTTCAGCTGTGGGGGAGACTGGTAGAGTAGGGAGAGACATAGGGCCCCTGCTGGTGTTTAAAGAATATGCTGGACCCCCACGTCACTGTTTAGGGTCATACATATTTACTTATTTATTTTCTTAAATGTCTGTCTCTCCCACTAGATTCTAAGCCACATGTGAGCAGGAACTACCATCTATCTGTTGTTTCCCATTGTATCTACGGGGTCTGGTGGGGATTCAGTAAATATTTGTTGAATGGGTAAATGAACGAACGAATAGCCTAATCGAATCTCCAGATAATCACATTTTGCACTATTAACATTAGTCCTTGACAAGCACGAGGAAAGGTACATTCTCTGAAGATTGATCCAGCTCTGGAGTGTGGACAGGAAGGAGGAGGAAGAGAAGGACGTAGAGGTCAGTTAGGAGAACCACAGCAGAGGGGAGGGGTGGAATCAGAGGTGGGGGAGATTAGCAAGGAAATCGGTAAGGCTTGGGGGTTAATGTGGCAGAGGGGCGGGAGAGAGAAGGAATGAGGGGCTAGAAGTGACTGGTAGGGATCCTGGAGGATAAGCAGATTTCTGTGTATGTCTTTTCACTACAGAAAGTCTTTGGGGTAGCCGCTCTGTGCCAGGCACTGTGCTAGTCAATAGGCATCCAGGGCTAACTAGGGGGTGATCTCCACTATAGAGGTAGTAGTTGGGGAGGGAGGAGGGGCCTAGTTTGGGTCTGTGCCTTACAGTTGTGATCAGGAAGCGCTAGGGGCGAGGGCGGGGTACAGGGCTAGATTTGAGGGACCCACGGCCTGTACCTTTTGCTGTGTGATTGAGCCCCTGAGAACAGGAAGGTACGGTGCAGCTAGAAGCCTGCAAGACTGCTCCCACAACCGCTTACATTCCTTTCTATCCTCATTTCTCTCAGTTTATGCATCACTTCCGCTGGGAGCCCCGTCTGTCCCCCAGACTTAGATTTGGGCCCCTGATGTGCCCTTCCATGCCCAGCCTCATTCATGACTCTTATTTTCTCCCCTGAATATCCTTTGTCCCCTCACCCGGCACTAAACTGCCCAGTAGTCACAGGGTGGATCCCTTGCTCACCATTGTAAGATTAGCTTGGTTGATGGATGGGAGGATGGCTATAAAATGAGGAAATGTGGAGAAAAAGTTGAGAGGGAAACAAAGTAAGATATTAGCCTTAGAAATATGAGTGATTGTTTTCCCTTTTATATTTCTGTATATTCCAAATTTTCAGTAATACTATCTGGCTTTTATTCGCTATGAAAGTGTTAGTTAAAAGAAGAAAAAACAGGGGCAGCCCTTGTGGCTCAAAGGAGTGGGGCGCTGGCCCCAGATGCCAAAGGTGCTGAGTTCGAACCTAGCCCCGGCCCAAAACTGCAAAAAGAAGAAGAAAAAACAGGCCACTCAGGATTTTGGTCTCCTTTCTAATGAGCCATTGGCTTTTGTTTTGGTCCAGGTGGACGCTGGGAAGGGCCTGGAGATGAGGAAGCTGGTTCTCTCGGGGTTCCTGGCCAGCGAAGAGATCTACATTAACCAGCTGGAAGCCTTGTTGCTGGTGAGTACAGTATATGCTCTGGGGTCTTTTGGTCTCTCTGGTGAACAGTGTCGCACTCTGGAACTGCTGTAGGAGTTGGACAGGTAAGGGGACCTGTACCAGTCCTTCCCTGTGGACAGTCTGACTGCTGTGCGTATAGCTGATTGTTGGGCAGCCAGGGTCTGCCAGGAAGGGCCTGTGCCTCTCAGCTCCATCTCTTCATTCCCTGCTCTGGAGAAGGCAGAGGTGGCAGCACAGCCAGGGCAGGGACGGAGGGTACACCCGTCACCCATGACTGTGGTGGGCATTACTGATGGATCACGGCCCTCTGTCCAGGTGGGGCCTCCAAGCTGCCACCTCCACACTGTGCTCTGGGCAGTCTCTGCCAGTCAGTCATCCTTGTCATCCTCGGTCCAAGTCCTTCCTCCTTTCTGGGGCAGTGAACCATTAGCACCACCCCGAAGCCCTATGTCAGAAAACATGAGGGAGGAGGCTGTGTGGTTTTGAGAAACACCATAGCTCTGAGGCATTAGACCCGTCTCAGCACCACATAAAGATGCCTCAATTTCCCTTCCAAACTGGAGGCATTGTTGTGAGAATCATTCCTGGGGAATATTAAAATGTTTTCTAAAGATAAAAGTCCTATACAAATAGAAGATGTTTTTGCCTTTGAAGAAAGTGCTTATTAGCTGCGTCTGGATATTATGCAGAGTGATTGTGCTACAGAAAGTGCTTTCCTCTGGGTGTTTTGCTGTCTGAGGCATAAGATAATCATCAGGAAAGAAGGGGATACGAAATGTAAGTGTGGATCAGTAGAAACTCCTCTCACAAGAATTATAAGACACACGTTTTTGTACTTGCTATGACATGAGATGGTGTCTCTCTGTGTCCCAGGGGACCTGGTATTTATTACCCAAGGAATGCCTACCGAAAGGTGAAGATAACTTTGCAACACATTGGGCTAAGTTTGCGTTAGATCTTGCCAGGAGTTTATCAGTGTGCACAGTTATGTTTTTGAAGTGAGGGACGGTGGAGCAGGTAGATAAGGATTCTGGTCTGGGGCGCCGGTTCGGGCAAGACCTGACTATGCCATTAGTGGTAGGCTGTTGCACTGCTTCTCAAAAATGTGCATCTCAGCCCGCTAGTGGGTTGTGCAATCAGTACAGTTGGTTGTGAAATCAGTACAATGGGTTAAACCAGCATCTTAAAACATATGAAAGAGAAAATAGCATGTCGCACACAGTAAGGGTCCTATTTCATGAAGCTTTTGGTTTGTGGTTATGTAAGTGTGTACATACATGTTTATAATAACTGGCCCTCATTATTTCTGACACGTTTCTGGCTTTGGTCAAGCTAGGCATAAATTCCTTGAGCCTCGGTTTTTTCACCTGAGATAAGAACACTATCATACCTTTTCTCTCTTTCTTCATGGGTTGAGAAGATCAGATGGTCCTTTTGGGACTTCATATAATATGCCCATCAGACATAGGTGAAATATACCTTAGAAACCGAATTGCTGTCCCAAAAAGGGAGCGTGGTTGCCATTTCTAACAGCGTGTGTATTTGAAAGGCATTCTAGCAAAGCAGCCAGACTGCCTGAGGGTCAATCTCTGCTTGACTGCTTACTGGCTCTAGACCTTTAGCAGGCAAATGAGCCTTTGTGCCTTATTTTTCCCATCTGCAAACTGGGCAAACAAATACTGTTCTCTTTGTGAGGTTGTGAAGATTAAATAGAAAGTGCTGAGAATAGAGCCTAAGGTTGGTGGATGCTTCTCTCAGGCTGGGAAGGAAGACAGGTTAGGGCTTATTTGTTTCTGTCAACACACCCTTTCCCTGAAGGAGGGAGTGGCGCCTGTCTTCATCAGACATGAAATTCTTAGATCCCAACCTGCCAGCAGTGGGCCGAGACTGAACCTTCCTGCCTTGCCTTTCTCACCTGCCTTGTTTTTCTTTTTCATTTTTTTTTTCAGAGACAGAGTCTCACTATGTCACCCTTGGTATAGTGCTGTAGCGTCACAGTTCATAGCAACCTCCAGCCCTTGGGCTTAGGCGATTCTCTTGCCTCAGCCTCCCAAGTAGCTGGGACTACAGACACCCGCCACAACGCCCGGCTATTTTTGTTGTTGTTGTTGCAGTTTGGCCAGAGCCAGGTTTGAACCCACCACCCTCCGTATATGGGGCCAGCACCCTACTCAATGAGCCACAGGCACCACCCTCTTTTCTTTTTTTTTTTTTAGAGACAGAGTCTCACTTTGTCACCCTCGGTAGAGTGCTGTTGTGTCTCAGCTCACAGCAACCTCAAACTCTTAGGGTTAAGCAATTATCTTGCCTCAGCCTCCCAAGTAGCTGGGACTATAGGCGCTTGCCACGATGCCTAGCTATTTTTTTGTTGTAGTTGTCATTGTTGTTTAGCAGGCCTGGGCCAGGTTCAAACCCACCAGCCCTGGTGTATGTGGCCAGCGCTCTAACCGCTGAGAAATGGGGACCGAGCCCTGTCTTGCTTTTCTAACATTTTTTTTTTTCCTTAACAGTTTTTGCCTTTAACTATGAGGCAGGCCGGGCCCCCACACCTTGCTGAGTGCAGAGGGTCTGGCCTTTCCCCACAGCTTATTCATCTGGGGGGCCCCTGCTTGGTTCTTTCTGGAGTTCTGGAGGAGGGACAGAGGGACTACTTGGGAGGCCAGGCTGTGGC
This sequence comes from Perodicticus potto, assembly GCA_963574655.1. Taxonomy (NCBI): domain Eukaryota; kingdom Metazoa; phylum Chordata; class Mammalia; order Primates; family Lorisidae; genus Perodicticus; species Perodicticus potto. Next base: position 12,879 of record CAUYRH010170948.1, on the reverse strand, counting down.
TGGAGGGCTCAGGAAGAGGGGCAGGACCCTCCACAGCCAGCCAGCCTCAGATGATAAAGCTGAGCAATCACACCCTCCCTCCTCTCCTCCTGAGCTGAGCTCACACCTCCCCTCTCAGCTACCAGGGAGCTAAATCCCTGGGCTCTTCAGGGTGGTCTGACAAAGGGGCCGGCTCAGGGGAGAACGAAATCTGCTTCCACCCTGTCCCCTCCTCCTTCCCCTCATTCCCACAGCTCTGCTCCTAGCTGCCCCGTCTGCTTTCAGTTTAACACTTCCTGATATGCAAAGGGCTGAGTGTGTGCACCTAAGACTGTGTACACACACGGGCACCGCAGGGACTCCACACAGTTGCTGGCTGGGGCCAGGTTTGGTAACCTTCTGGAACTGTCCTGGTTCCTGGTGGGCTCAGTCTGGGGCCTGGGCAGAGGCGGGGGTGAAAGAAGGAAGACAGAACCAAAGGCACTGTGATTCTGCATCCCCTGGACTCTGGGAACTGAGCCCCTACCGCATCTCGCTTACCCTGGGACCACAGGGTGTGGGGCCATCGCCCACAGCCCCTCCCGCTGCCGGGCACCCCCAGCCTCCTCGCAGACGCCATTCCAGGCAGTTGGCTGTTAGAGTTTATACTATCACATCGCTCCTGGGCTCCCTTGGGGAGCATCCACTCCTGTGAGGAATAACCCCGGAGATAGTTGGCAAACTTGCCTGGCAGCCGCCTCAGGCCTTCTGTGGTAGGAGATGGAAGAAGTGGGTAGGTTTCTTTCCCCTATTTCAAAAGAAAGGCCAGTTGCTGGGGGACACAGCAGACAAATGGCTGTGTGAGGTCCCACCGGTAACTCAAAACCAGCCAGCACCATCTTCCTGAGAGCAGGGCCGAGGTCACTCAGGGGTCCTCTAAGAATTCTCCCCTGATAAAATGGGGAACCAGGGCCACCCTGTGCTCTGCAGCAGGACGGGGAGGAGGCAGGGGGTGACAGGTATGCTGGCCATCGGCAGGATACTGGTGCTGGGTCAGGCTCAGGATGGATCTCTCTGCCTTTCGGCCCCTCCTGCCCTGAGGTCTGTGTGTGGGGCTTCATCTGATGAAAATAATTGCCTTAGGCTCAGTGCCTGTAGCACAGTGGTTACGGCTTCAGCCACATACACCGAGGCTGGTGAATTCGAACCCAGCCCCAGCCAGCTAAAACAACAATGACAACTGCAACAAAAAAATAGCCGGGCGTTGTGGCAGGTGCCTATAGTCACAGCTACTTGGGAGGCTGAGGCAAGATAATCACTTAAGCCCAAGAGTTGGATGTTGCTGTGAGCTGTGACACCATGGCACTCTACCGAGAGTGACATAGTGAGACTCAGTCTCAAAAAAAAAAGAAATAAAATAACTGCCTTAAAGTGAGGCCAGCCAAGGGCACACACCCAGCCCTTCCTCCTCCCCCAAGTAAAATCAGGAGTAAGAACAACGGTCCCAGTCGTGAGAACCTTCTGATGCCCTAAGTGCAGGCCCCATCCATGTGACCAGCTGCTGGTGAGTGTCCATTTCTTCCCCTTTTGTAGACAGAATGGGATGTTTAGGAGGAAGCACAGCTCTTGTGTCTTGTCTGCGTGGGTGACAGATAAGGGCCTCCTTAGCGACGTCTGAGAAACCCTGTCCCCTTTGCTTTCTCAGGACTGTTCCCTCCATATTCCCTTTATTCCCTCTCCATGTGGATTGCACCAAGACAAGGGCAAGGATTAGTGATTCTAGGGCTCTGTGGTGACTTGAACCCCTCATTGGATCTTACCTGGAGGTGGAAAGGAGAAACTATAATGTGATCCTAAAGCAGTCTGTGTATCCTTCATGTAGTATTAGGAGACTGTGAAGCTCCCAACCCGCCCACCTAGGCTTAGGAGGACAGTATTCCCTTTCTCCTGCCTCCTGGTTCCTTCCTGGCATTCTTACCTACCCCCCCCCCACCTCTCCACCTGTTCAGATCTTTCTAGTCCCTTAGGCCCCGTTCCTGTCCACTTCCTCTATGAAGCCCTGGACCTGCTCCAGCACAGCCTGGGGACCACACGGTTGGTATTTACAGTCCAAGCTGGGTATATCCTCCCAAGCATTGTCCACTAAGTTGTTTGATTTGTGTTGGTCTATTTCATCCAAATAGATTATAAAGTTCTCGAGAGCAGGGCTGGGCACAGTGACTCACACCTGCAATCCTTGCACTCTGGGAGGCTGAGGCAGGTGAATTGCTTGTGCTCAGGAGTTTGAGACCATCCTGAGTGAGACCTCATCTTTACTAAAAATAGAAAAACTCACAACTAACCTGTTGGGTCAGGTGCCTGTAGTCTCAGCTACTTGGGAGGCTGAGGCAAGAGGATCGCTTGAGCCCGAGAGTGTGAGGTTGCTGTGAGCTATGATGATGCCAGGGCACTTCACCCAGGGTGATAGAATGAGACTCTGTCTCAAAAATAAAGTTCTCAAGAGCAGAGATCAGGTTGAACCTCATTCTGTTTCCTTAGCAAGAAATGGACACTAAGTGCCTGTTGGTTCTAGCACCGAAAGGGTCAGAAGGAGGGGTTCTGCTTTTTCCTGCCTTTGTCGCTGTGTCTGGACTTTCTAGAGCTGGGAAGACAAGGAAGCCAGAAGTCAGAGCATTGTCCGGGTATTTGAGTAGAAGCGACTTCCTCTTATGGACTAACTTGGGCTCTGCCACCATCAGAGTGAGGCAGATGGAGGGTTGGAAGTCTGGCTGCAGTGGTTAACTCGAACTGGCGATTATTGCGCAGGGGGAGCCAGCGATAGCTTCCGTCTACCTCATCATACGTGTTCCCTTCAGTCCAGCATTTTCAGGCGAGTCACCCATTCTCTGCTAGAATACGTCTCTTGTGAGAAAGTTCACTACCTGGCTTGGTGCCTGTGGCTCAAGCAGCTAAGGCACCAGCCACATACCAGCTGGTGGATTCCAATCCAGCCTGGGCCCACCAAACATAATGATGGCTGCAACCAAAAAATGGCTGGGCGTTGTGGCCGGCGCCTATAGTTCCAGCTATTTGGGAGGCAGAGGGAGGAGAATCGCTTGAGCCCAGGAGTTAGAGGTTGCTGTGAGCTGTGATGTCGCGGCACTCTACCCAGGGTGACAACTTGAGGCTCTGTCTCAAAGAAAAAGAAAAAAAGAAAGCTCACTACCTAATGCTCCGAGACCGTGGGGGACAGCTCTAATGAGCTCAAATCTGGCCCCATCACTTTTTTCCTGCCTGCGGGTCTACAGAGCCACTCAGACTAAGTTTAATTAAGGCCTATTTCCTCACAGCCCTCAGATAGATGAAGAACATCAACCATATGTGACTCAGGCTTCTCTCTTCCAGGCAAACGTGTCCTTCACAACATACCTTCTGCACCAGACCCTGACTCCTGCAGTCTGGGAATCTTTCTGATTATACGCATATTTACCTGTAGGTGACTTAGAAAACAGAAAATCACACTAAAAAAAATGAGCCCAAACCCCATTATCCCACAGTCCTAGTGCTGGGCATTAAGGTGATGGCTTCAGCTCCCAGCCAGTGCTACAGAATGGTCCTTAGTTACCACCTGACACCTCACCCCCTCCACTTGCAGGCCCCTGGGGACTCTTAGAGTAGACAAGCAGGGAAGACAGCTTTCATGTTCATGTCAACCCTGGCCTTGAGAGTCTGAAACCACAGCCACGCTCAGTGGGAAGGATCACCTTGGTGACTTAGCAATGTCTGCCCCCTGTGTGGAAAGTAGGAGGGGCGTGTGTGCCACCTCCGCTCCCTGTACTAAGTGAGGGAACTTGGAATACCACAGAAGCTGAAACTCATCTGGAGTCCTTTCAAGACTCTACCCTCTGAGTCTTGAAACAGCTAAGGGGATGAGCAAACTGAGGGGGGGACATGTCCCAGCACCACCGTGGGGTCTGGCAGGGCTGCCAGGCCAGGTTCAAGTTGGTAGGGGCCCTTTCCTTGCAACAGCCTGCGGCTTGCTGGGGCCTTTGACAACCTTGTCTAGGCGGGACTTGGGTGTTAGGAAGGGCTAACCAGCACCGCGATCTGCCCTCGGCATGCTGACAGTGGCTTATTATTAATCCCCAACCTCTGCTCTTTCTCCCTCTCCCAGCCCATGAAACCCCTAAAGGCCACAGCCACCACCTCCCAGCCTGTGCTCACCATCCAGCAGATCGAGACCATCTTCTACAAGATCCAGGACATCTACGAGATCCACAGGGAGTTCTATGACAACCTCTGTCCCAAGGTGCAGCAGTGGGACAGCCAGGTGACCATGGGCCACCTCTTCCAGAAGCTGGTGAGTCTCCCAGTGATGGAGGGTTCCTCATGCAGACCCTCAGTAAAGCTGTTCAGAGGGTCTCGGGAGATGACCGGTCACCCCCAGCCCTCTTGGCCTCCTTGGAGGCCTGCGTTATCTCTGAGTCCTGGAGGAAAGCCTGGCCTGTGCTTTATGGGGCACCCGGGCCTGGTGCCTTGACTCCAGGCCTTGACTTCCAAACCTTGGGTGTTTCTAGGAAAGACAGAGACAGGCTGTGTGCATGGCTGCCTCTGGGCACCGGTCTCTCCGAGAGGGCACCATCAAGCCAACCCTGGAATGAAGGCTCCCCTCCTACGATTTAGAACCCTTGTTCCTCAGCCAGTAAAGGGGCATGTGCCAGGTTAGGGGGCAAGGACTGCTTATCCAAGACCTTTAGGATTCGTTGTATCTGCCCACTGTCTCTGTAAAATGAAGCAGTTGGATGGGAGACTGTCATCTCACGATCCTCTCCTGAAAGCTGAGCCCCACCTACCGTTGCAGAGGAGGGGACAGGGTTTATGTCCAGGTCGAGCATTGGGGAATGCTCACACAAGTCTTCTGGCCCGTGCGGTTTCTACGAAACCCTCTCCCCCAGCTCTGTTTCTGTCTCTGTCTTCTGTGTCCTGTGGAGAACTCCCAGGTCAGACCCATGGAGCCTTCTACCCGATATTCCTACCGTAACTCTTTTATTTATTTTGTTTGTTTTTTTGTAGAGACAGAGTCCCACTTTATTGCACTTGGTAGAGTGCCATGTCATCACACAGCTCACAGCAACCTCTGACTCCTGGGCTTAGGCGGTTCTCCTGTCTCAGCCTCCTGAGTAGCTGGGACTACAGGTGCCCACCACAATGCTGGGCTATTTTTTGTTGCAATTTGGCTGGGGCTGGGTTTGAACTCACCACCCTCAGTATATGGGGCCGGCACCCTGCTCACTGAGCCACAGGTGCTGCCCCCTGCCGTAACTCTTGACAGCCCAGCAGGCAGGAAGGAGACTCAGGGTCTGTGGCAGGTGTTGTTCTCTGGGTGTGATTGTCTAGGGGAGCAGAGAACGATTCACCTCCTTTTCCTCTCTTCCCCTGAGACTAGTTGAATGGACAGGGCTCGACTTTTCTTAAGCCAGAGGAAACCCTTGCTTGGACACTCCCTGGGCATCAAGTTCAGCATATTCAAAATTAGACTAATCTCTGAAGTTTCTGCTCTGCTTCCTGTCTTTAGCTCAGTGGGTGCCTTGGACTCATTCTTGGCACCTCCTCCTCCCCACCCACCTCTAATCCCACCTCCTTGTCCCATGGAGGCCACATCTTTGATATTGCTCACAGGCACCTTGTTCTCCACCCCTCTGGTGTTCTTCCTCTTGGCCACAAGTGATGCTCATCTGGACCACCAAGCAGTCTCACAGTACTCCCACCTCTGTCTAACAGCAGGAGAGTCGTCTAACCCCCTGACCAGACCTTGCTTTTCCCAGCTCCAGTCTTGCTTCTCCAGTCCCTGCAGTGGCTTTGCCTTGGAGAAAGGCCAGGCTCCGAGAAGGGCTCATGGGACCTTCTACGTACTGGTCTCTGGCTGCTGCCTCCCACCACCCCTGTGCCCCCAACACCGGACTTTTTGTTCCCATTTCACATTGCAGGCACTTTCTGGCCTTTCTGTACTTGTGGCTTCATCTGCCTAAAATGTTCTTCCTCATCATGTCTGGCTTCTCCTGGTCAATTCCCAGCTTAGAAAGAAATGACCTCCTCAGAGAAGCCCTCTTCAGCCCCTGGATGTCACCTCTGTGTCGTGCCCTCAGTGAGCTTAGAATTGCCTGTGTCCCCAAACCACAGGCTCGTGGAGGGCAGACTGTCTCTTCCTCTCATTAGACCCCTAAAACCAGGCCTAAGGTCAAGGCGTGAGTGAATGAATGCACCATGACCATTAGGTCTAGGGAGATGTCACAAGATCTGCGTCCTGGGAGCCCTGTTTCTTGACACCAGCAGTGTTGTGGGTTCAAGCACAGTTTCTAGAGCCAGGTCATAGCTGGATTTAAATCCCAGCTCTGCCACACATTACACCGGTGACTAGGCAACTTACCCAATCTCCCTGTGACTCAGCTTCCCCTTCTATAAAAATGAGGATAGTAACAGTACTTACCTCATTGGGTTGTTGTGAGGAATAAGTGAGTTAATCACTGAAAAGTGCTTTGACAGGGCCCCAGAATATCATAAATTAGTAAATACCCAGAAGTTAGGCACTATCATTACTGTCACCATTATTATGATTATTAACGTTGCTGGTATTAGGAAGAAGCACCCCAGAAGGCATCTTTTCCAGGGAGTGCTACACTTCTGATGATAGTTGACCCAAATATTTCCAGTTCATTAAGTTCAGGGTGGTGAACTCCCTGGTCCCAGGAGTCTGAGCTGACATCCTTGAGGGGCAGCCTGTCCTCCGTCCTCAGGAGACTGAAGACAGCAAACCCAGGGTGGGAGGGTAAATAGCCCAGCATGGCGGGAAGGGCTGTTGCAGTTTATCTTCGTCACTTAGCCTCTGCTGTCACCTGTTCAGGCTCCACTCCAGAGGCCTGAGCTACCCACCTTCCCTCCCCAGAACCAAGAACTGATTTCTGAAGCCCCTGTGGCAACAGGCTGAGGGGGGATAGGGGAGGAGCTGGGTGGAGTCCAGGCAGGCCGGATATCTGGAGGCAGTTTATTTTCAGCTAAAGTCTCTGAGTATTTGATTATTCATTACCAAGAAGAGGGAATTAGCATCTCTGCTGTTTGTTTTATGAGATCACTCCTGTGCCAAACTGCTGTTTCCAAGCAACCTCCACTTCCTAGTTAATGACCCTGGCAAGCCAGGCCTCAGGCCCTACAGCCTAGGGTGACTGTGGAGATGGCAGTGCCTGGGACAGCGTGTGGCCCCTACACACAGACCTCTGCACGGGTGGCTTCTGTTTCCAGCTCATGGGAGGGCAGTGTGCCAACCTGGGCACCCAGGCTTTATCCTTCTGGGGGGTGGGGTGCAAAGAGAGCCCTTCCCTGGGACAAGAATATCAATGATTTATACTTTGGCTTAGGAAGCAATTATCTAGCACATCTCCTATAGCTTGGGGCTCCTATGAGCCAGTCTTCCCTCTGGAAAAAGAAATAGGCTCCTTCCCTTCCTGCTCTGCAATTTTTTTTTTTTTTTTTTTTTTAAATTCTGGCCTTCAGACTGAGACCTACAACTGCTCTGGCCTTCATTTCTCCCCAAGCATCCAGTTCTCATTGTTCTCTCTGGCTTCCTCAGACCCTTCACACTCCCACCCCACCCCACCAGCTTTCTTAGAGAAAGCCACTGTCCTGGGAGCCTCCAGGCCAGCCCAGTGCTGTGTTCAGCTCCCCATGGCCCCTGCCTCTTTGGGTCCCTGAGGAGCACAAGAATTCTGCAGAAAGCAGAGTGGTCTGTGGTGGACTCAATGGCAGTTCACTTTTGTAGCACCTTGGTGGGAAGCAGGTGCCCCTGAGGAAGCCGGGTGGCAGCTGTACTGCTTGCTGCTTTCTTAAAAAAAATTTAAGCCAGAAAATCTAGAGAATAATGTAGAAAACAACTATATACTCACCTCTGAGATTTAACAGGTGACAAGCTCTGAAGTTACATAGCGAAACTTTCTAATCAAGAAAGTAGGCTTGGTGCCTGTAGCACAGTGGTTAGGGTACTGGCCACATACACCCAGGCTGGTGGGTTGGAACCCAGCCCAGGCCAGCTAAACAACAATGACAACTGCAACAAGAAAATAGCCAGACATTGTGGTGGGCACCTATAGTCCCAGCTACTTGGGGGGCTGAGGCCAGAGAATCACTTAAGCCCAAGAGTTGGACGTTGCTGTGAGCTGTGACTCCACGGCACTTATAGTGAGACTTTGTCTCAATTTAAAAAAAAAGGGCGGCACCTGTGGCTCAAAGGAGTAGGGTGCCAGCCCCATATGGCAGAGGTAGCAGGTTTAAACCCAGCCCCGGCCAAAAACTGCAGAAAAAAAAGAAGAAAAGAAGAAAATAAAGCATTACAGAAGCTGAAGCCACCCCCTACGTTCTCCTTTCCTCTCAATGCTTAAATTCACTGGCATCAATTTTGTGTGTAGCCTTCTGGACAGCAGTTTATATTTTTTCTATGTATCTATATGTTTTTTTTTACTTTGCATGAACTTTGTTTTTTTTAAAGAGATGAGGTCTTGCTATGTTGCTCAAGCTGGACTTGAACTCCTGGGCTCAAATGATCCTCCTGCCTTAGCCTCCTGAGTAGCTGGGCCTATAGGCACATGTCACCACACTTAACTGGTTGCACTTTGTTTTTTTGAGACAGAGTCTCACTCTGTTGCCCTTGGTAGAGTGCCGTGTTATCATCATAGTTCACATCAACCTCAAACTCCTGGGCTCAAGCGATCCTCCTGCCTTAGCCTCCCAAGTAGCTGGGCCTACAGGCACCTGTCACAATGCCTGGCTGATTTTTCTATTTTTAATAGAGATGGGATCTCACTCTTGCTCTGGTTGGTCTTGAACTCTTGAGCTCAGGCGATCCTCCTGCCTCAGCCTTTCAGAGTGCTAGGATTACAGGCGTGAGCCACAGTACCTACCAGCCAGTATTTCTAAAATGTGTAGAAGTATATGTGTGTATGTTTAAATTCAGCCAGTGTTCTGTTATAAACTTGTTAGTGTTGCTATACATAAATCTACTTTATTCGGGTCTGTATGTGTAACTTCTGGGTGCGTATTTGTGTTTGTTTCCGGCATCTGTACTACTGGGAAGGAAGGTGAGGCAGTGATACCCTCACGCCCATCTTTTTGGGTGCACATATATGCAGGTTTCTCTAGTGCAGCGTCGATAGAAATACATTATGAGCCATATATATATAATTAAAAATTTTCTGGTAGCCACATTTTTAAAAGTAAAAATAAACAAGTGAAATTAATTTTATGAATATATTTTATTTATCCCAACATATCCAAATATTATTTCTTTCTTTCTTTTTTTTTTTTTGAGAGAGAGAGAGTCACTATGTCATCCTTGGTAGAGTGCTGTGGCATCACAGCTCACAGCAACCTCAAACTCTTGGGCTTAAGTGATTCTCTTACCTCAGCCTCCCAAGTAGCTGGGACTACAGATGCCCGCCACAACACCCGGCTATTTTTTTGTTGCAGTTGTCGTTGTTTAGCTGGCCCGGCCCAGGTTCAAACCTACCAGCCTCAGTGCATGTGGCCGGCATTGTAACCACTGTGCTATGGGCACCGAGCCCAAATATTATTTCAACATGTGATCAGTAGTTGAAAATTCATGAGGTAATTAGCATTCTCTTTTACACACTAAGCCTTCAGAATCCAGTATGTATTTTACACTTAATGGCACATTCCATTGTGGACTGGTCATATTTCAGGCACTTAGTAGCCACAGGCAGTTAGCAGCTACTCTATTGAATAGCATAGGTCTGTGGTTTATATCTAGAAGTAGATTCGCTAAGAAGTAGGCTGAGGTTGTGTCTATTTTCAACTTTATTATCTGGGGGTTTTGAAAAAAATTTATTTATTTTTTAAGACAGAGCCTCACTTTGTTGCCAACCTCAAACTCTTGGGCTCAAGCAATCCTCCTGCCTCAGCCTCCAATGCCCGGCTAGTTTTTCCACCCCCCAGTAGAAACAGGGTCTCTCTCTTGCACAAGCCAGCCTTGAACTCCCAAGCCACCTGCCTTGGCCTCCCAGAGCTCCAGAATTATAGGCGTGAACCACCACACCCAACTTTATTAGTTATTCTCAAATTGCTCTCCAAATAATCGTACTAATTTGTACTCCCACAAGCAGTCTATAAGAGTTCATATTTCCTATATTCTTGCCAATCCATAATAGCATTAGACTTTTAAATTTTGACCCTTCTAATAGGTATGAAATAGTATCTCACTGTGGTTTTAACTTAAATTTCCACCCTTTTCTCTCTTAGAGGAAATGCATATGCACAGCCTAGAGAGAGCTCGCCATAAATATTTGAGGAATTGAATTAATGAGTCTTGGTTTCCCCTTTTAGGGGTGATAGGATCTGCCCTGCCTCCCAGAGGAGGTGAGGCCCTGTGTGATCATAAGTCATGGAAAGCTGTGTATTAGATTCTGAGTGGCATGTGGTAGTAAGGCAAGGGCTTTGCCTCCATGGAACAAGAGGTGGGGACAGGGCCCTGGAAGCAGAGGGAGTTAGAGAGACTGCCCCTCTAAATGCTGTGTCTCCCACTCTGTATGAGGAGGGAGGGCTGAGCAGACCACATTTGCCCACAGGCCCTCCCACCATCTGTCCCTGCTCCAGCTAATTCTAGGATGTGGAAGAAGTGTGAGGCATTAAGGGGCTCAGACTCTGCAAGAACTTGATGATGCTAAGGGAAGCCAAATGTGATGAGTTAAATGTCTAGCATACCAACAAAGGCCCTGCACTGCTTTCCCCCACCCCCAGTATCCCCTTGCTAACCTTACTGGCTCAGCCAGTTTCCATGGAAACTGTCAAGTTCAAAGGGATACTGTAATATGTTCATCCCTGCCTTTCCCCTAGTTCCCAGCTAGCCCTTTGGAGCTGAGTTAGAGGTTCTGAGCGCTAAGGGAGCTCCAGGTGCTCTGGTTTACACTTGTATCCATTCATTAATCCTCTCCCCACCCCACCTCCACCCTCCCCTCTCTCCATTCTGTGTCTCCTCCCTGCAGGCCAGCCAGCTGGGTGTATACAAAGCTTTCGTGGATAACTATAAAGTCGCTCTGGAGACAGCAGAGAAGTGCAGCCAGTCCAACAACCAGTTCCAGAAGATTTCAGAGGTAGGCAGCTCCCCTCACAGCCACCCCAAAGCACTGGGCTTTGGGGGCTGCTTGGAGCCCTCCAGCCTTTGGGTCTCCCCTCCCTTGTTTGCCAGTGAGGAAAGTGTTACCCTATTAACGGGTGATACTTAGCCTGATATTTGCTTTCTGGCACCTGACATTTTCCCTTTTAATATAATAATATTTATTGATTTGTTCAATTTTTTTTTTTTTATTCAATTTTAGGTTAGAGAGAGGAACAGGGGAGGCAAAAAAGAAAAAAAAAAACAGGAGTTCATATTCTTCCCATGCTGTGGTGATCTTGAGTGTCACTTCCCTTCTCTTGGCCTTTATTTCCTCTTCTGTAGGATGAGGTGTCCAGGGAATCCTAAACTTGCTTAGTAAGAACCACTGGGGCACTAGTTTAAATTGCAGATTTCCCGGCACCTTCCCTGGAGCTTCTGATTCGGAAGGCTTAGGTTGGGGCCCAGGAGTCTATTTTAAAAAGATTTTGGATGATTTTTATGATCAGGAAGATTTGAAAAAGTCTGGACTAGGTAGTTTTTCAAGGTCCTTGCCAATTCAGAGACTGCAGTCCTACAAACAGAGAGAAGTCAAGGACCACTCATATAGGGAAGCAGCCTCAGACCCTCTGGCCTCTCAGGGCAGGGGTGTAGCAGCATCTGCCATTGCCTTTTTCTTTTTTTTTTTTTTTTTTGCAGTTTTTGGCTGGGGCCGGATTTGAACCCGCCACCTCCGGTATATGGGGCCAGCACCCTACTCCTTGAGCCACAGGCACTGCCCAACCATTGCCTTTTCTTTCTTTATTTTTTCTTTTCTTTTCTTTTTTTTTTTTTTTTTTTTTTGAGACATAATTTCACTCTGTGTCTTGGCTGGAGTGCCAGGGTATCTTCATACCTCACAGCAACCTCAAACTTTGGGCTCAAATAATACTCTTGCCTCAGCCTCCCCCGAAGCTACATGCGCCTGCCACAACACCCAGCTATTTTTAGAGACGAGGTCTTGCTCTTGCTCAAGCAGGTCTCAAACTACTGAGCTCAAGTAATCCACTCGTTGCAGCCTCCCAGAGTGCTGGGATTATAGGCATGAGCCACCACACCCCAGCAATTAGACAGGGTCTTGCTCTGTCACTTGAGCTGGAATGCAGTGGCCTCATCATAGCTCACAGCAACCTCAAACTCTTGGGCTCGAGTGATCCCCTCCCTCATCCTCCTGTGTAGCTGTGACTATAGGCATATGCCACTACACCTGGATATTTTTCTATTTTGTTTGTGGCCCGGAGGGGCTGGTTGCTCTAGGATTCTTCAGGAACATAGCCCCACTCATCCCTTTATCCAGAATGACCTCAGTGTCTTGTCTGGTAGGAACAGCACCCAGCTCTAAGCTCAGGGTAAGAGAACCTCTGCTTCTGGGGAGGGGCAGATGCTTTCGCGATTTTGGAATTCCTGCCTCAAAGGCCTCTTGGCCCTTTGCTTTCTCTGTCTCAGCTCTGACTCTAGGAAAGTTGGTGAGACTCAAAATGGTTTTCTTGAAACTACTGGGGTTGTGGGTTATGCCCAAGTTTGGAATCAACTGAGAGGCAGCACAGGAGTGGCACAGATGCAGATGAAAATGTCAGCTTGATGACTGTTTTTTTTTGAGGCAGAGCCTCAAGCTGTCACCCTGGATAGAGTGCCGTGGCATCACAGCTCACAGCAACCTCCAATTCCTGGGCTCAAGCGAGTCTCTTGCCTCCGCCTCCCAAGTAGCTGGGACTACAGGCGCCCACCACAACGCCCGGCCATTTTTT
>CAUYRH010170946.1:0-38832 GCA_963574655.1 Perodicticus potto | reverse complement strand
TTGTAGTAGACTATTTATTGCAGCTCAATTTACAATCGCTAAAATGTGGAAACAGCCTAAATGCCCTTCAACCCAGGAATGGATTGGCAAGCTGTGGTATATGTATACCATGGAATACTATTCAGCCATTTAAAAAAATGGAGATTTTGCAGCATTTGTATTAACCTTGATGGAGGTGGAATACATTATTCTTAGCGAAGCATCACAGGAATGGAGAATTATGAATCCCCTGTATTCAGCTTTGATATGAGGACAATTAATGACACGGTGGGGCATGGGGGAAGAGGAGAGCACACAGAGAGAAGGAGGGAGGGGTGAGGGAAAGGAAAAGAAGGTTAAAAAAAAAAAAAGAAAAGAAAATAGTGACTTCTCACATAAACTGGATTAATTTTGATCAAAGTACATTAATTGAACATTAATTTTTAATTCAACTTGTTAATATGTTGTTTAGGATATTACATCCTCATTTATAAGTGAAATATGTTTATAATTTCCCTTTATAATAATATACTTTTTCCAATTTTAATATCAGGTATATCCAGATGAAGCAGAATGATTTTGAAGTATTTCTGTTTTTTTTGTTGTTGTTGCAGTTTGGTCTGGGGCCAGGTTTGAACCCGCCATCCTTGGTATATGGGGCCGGTGCCCTACTCACTGAGCCACAGGCAGCGCCCTTAAAGTATTTATTCTTTTTCTATTGTCTATAAGATTTGGCATGATCCATTTTTTTAAATTATCTTCTATTTTTATTTATAAATATTAGTTGTCTAGTCTTTGTGACTTTGGAAAAGAAAATAAGAAGAGGAAGTTAACTGATGACTCCATACTGAACTTCAGAGTCAAAGCATTCTATAGTAGACATATTCTTATCTGACAATGTGAATGTTACTTTTTTTGCATTATTATTATTGCTCACTAAATAAATAAATAAATATGTCCACTGTCACAATCCCATACATATATAAAACCATTAAATAAATGCTGAATCAAAAGCAAAATTAACTGTTAGGGTTTCAGAGTTCTCAAAAGGCAGTTTTATCTTCTTTAATGCCACTGGTTTCTGCTACAATGTTTATGAAAGACACAAGTGAATATAAACAGGCATCAAATCTGAGAGAAAAGACCATGTTGAAACAAATTCAGCAACTGAACATAAAACATAAAGTTCCAGAAGACTAAATTCCATAAAATAAATAAGGACTCCACCACAGAATCATTAGCAAGCTTAAAATCTTTAAAGCTAAGAATTATAATTGAAAGAGGAGAAAGTGGTAAAGGGGACCATATTCAAAAAAAACCATGTGATCACATGGACTAAGAGTCGGAAGGGGTTTTACTGTCAAATTCAGCTGCAGCAGAGATTGGTGTTATCAACTCCTGAATGCTACCATTGCATGTAAAAGCAGAGTGGTCTCAGCTCTAAACCACAGCTGGTGTAGTACACAGTGGGAAGAAATACTAGGCATTTTGAGTTATGTAACTTAAGGTGCAATTATACTAAAATGTCTCTATCTTCTTATTCCACATTGTGGGGAATAAAACTTCCATTTCCAGACACTTACATATAATCTTGTTTTACCATGGAGATTAAAAGTCTCAGAAGCACCCTGCATATGGAAATGCTAGTTAAAATGTACTTTCTGCACCAAGGTTTTTGGTGTCATTGATCTGACAAATAAATTGGACAATAACATGGAGACAATTACTGTACAACTTCTGAATTCCTTTTCTTTGTATTAACTTGTATTTGTTTCATTTAAATTGAGATTTAATGTTCGCACTATTGGGACCAATTGCCCAGTCAACTTCTTCAATCTACTTCACATTCAGAGCTACTAAAACATCCAGAGATCATCTAGTTCCTTTTTTTAGGAGGTGAGTTAGCTCCAAGTTACTCTCTGGCTAAGGGTTTCTTGAGGTCGAAAGAGGTGGGTTTAGGAGCCCTGCCTCTTGACCACAGCACACTTCCTATCACTCTCTGACTCTATTTCTTTTCATGTTGGCATGAAGTTAAAAGAAGAAATCATGTAAAAATGACTAATCAAACATAGTGATTTTAAGCACTACTCAATATAAAGAGATTTTTAAAGACGTTCTGCAAGAGTCAATGCAGAGTTCACCAAAAGTGTCTTCCAACCCCCTGGATACTAACTATATCAGTTTGGTTCTCCTCGGATGCAGATGTGAGTCACAGTTACTGAAGAGACTGATTATGGGGAAATGTCCAGGAAGAATGAAAAGAGAGCGACGGGAGAAAACAGGACAGCCTCAGACTGTGTTCTGTGTCTCACTGGCACCTGGACAGAGGGAGGGAAGGAGACTACCTGGGCATAAATAGCCTCAGAGTACACACTGAAGCCCAATGTATAATGACTTGACACTGTCTGCTAATTGCTCCACACCCTTGGAAGCAGGTTATCTCTTAGAGACGGAGGTGAAAGGCGCCGTCCCATGGCTGCCACATCATCACATTGGCTAAATGACACAAAACAAAACAAAAACGATGACAACAAACTTTGAGCAGGTCTTAAAACGTCAACTTCCATGTCAAAGAGAAAAAACTAAATCTAACTGGACCTGTCGTCTACTACCTAGTCCACAATTCTATGGAGTAGAAAAAGCAAAAAAATAGGCCTCAGACAATTAAAGCTTTAATTCTATCTTGGCTGCTAACAATCATTTGGGGTCTTTTTCTTATTTGTAAAAGTCAGGGGATAGGCTAAATAATATCTAAGATCCTTCTAGCATCACATTTTGGGCATTTATATTTACCATAACAATTCTTCAATTATTCATTTTGCATCTACTATACAGCTAGGCCAGAGGAAATTCAATAAATGCGTATGTTTTCCTGCCAAATCGCTAGGATGCAACAAGCACACATTAAACAACATTTGGAAATAACCATGTGTGTGTGTGACACCTGGTTGCCAGGGGCAGACACTGTGTGGCAGCAGCAGTGCTCCTTCTCTGCGACTTGGCTCTGGCAGTGGGTTTGCAACTCCCGGAACAGGGCCTTAACAATATGCACTGGGCTCCTTCCCGAACCTAGCACCATCTGGAAAATTCAAATAGGGCAGATCCAAGCTGGAAGGGGTCACTTTTCTAAAACAAATTCAACTCATAGCTGCTAACAAAATCACACCTAGTTCTCATTTTCTACATACAAATGAATGAGGCCGAAAAAATAATCAGCCATCTTCGTCTCATTATGGCTCTTTATAGAGGCTGATACAATTACATTAGATACACATTTAGCTTATGCAAACTCAGCTGCCCAGGGTGAAGTAGGGAGTGAGAATAATTTAAGTAGTACTCAGGTTTCCATGTACTCCACAGGAAAGCCTGGAACAGGAGACATACACCAGTTCTACTCATAGCCTTATTCCCACATACCCCAGTTGGGTAAGCATCTCTTCCCAGTGAGTAGAATTCTAGTGGTTGAAGTTATTGAAAACAAAGCCAGCATTTTCATCTAATGCTCAACTAAAGAAACCCAATGACCCAATAATGGGAGAAAAATTAGCAGTGGCAGACTCTTAAGAACAAGTTTTCTTTTTTCTTTTGTTCATAATTGTATCCCCAGTGTCAGTACATGACAGGGCTCATAATAGGCTTACCAGTATTTGTTTATTAAGTGAATAGGTGAATAATTTTTTGGTTCTAGTTATGTTATCAGAGTCATAATTTTTTTTTTTTTTTTTTTGAGACAGTCTCACCATGTTGCCCTAGGTAGAGTGTCGTGGAGTCACAGCTCACAGCAACCTCAAACTCTTGGGCTTAAGTGATTATCTTGACTCAGCCTCCCAAGTAGCTGGGACTTATGGGCACCTGCCACAATACCCGGCTGTGTTTTTGTTGTAGTTGTCGTTATTTAGCAGGCCTGGCTGGGTTTGAACCTGCCTGCCCCGGTGTGTGTGGCTGGCACCCTAACCACTGAGCTACAGGCGCCAAGCCAGAGTCATAAATTTTGTCAGGATAATATTATTAAATTAAATTTTTACTTTTAAACAACTTTTAACCTAAGAATAGAAATAATCACAGAGGGCTCTAAATTAAGACATCCATAACAAGCAGTGATGGACTCTTAAGAATAACTTTAAACAGAAGAATTTTTTACCTCACATACTGATCTTAAAATTAAACCTTCAAGTAAGATAGTTATACTATAGTTTAAGAAAAGTGAAACTTAGAAAAGCATTTAAAGGATAAAAATTACTTCTAAAAAAGCCCTCAACAATGGCCATTGTTCCTGAAGGGATGACAGAGCACCTGGTCCTTCCCACTATTCCAGTTTTCCTCAAACCCACAGTGAGACGATTCCTAAAAATCTTAGCCTCTATATAAGGCCTCCAGCTTACCTGATCAAGGAAACAAGGTTAGGAGATAAGACCGTTATAAGAATAACTAGTGATAACCTCGACCTTAAAGCAACACGGGAAAGAATCTTAGAAGGAAAGGATGGAAAGAAGAGCATGCACCCAAAGGACAAATGATCTGAATGGAAGGTGGCTGAGCTCATAAGGTGGGATGGAAACAAGTCCATTCAGGTCCTGGGTTAAGCCGGCTGAAGAGGATGAGTGAGCAGCCAGACAGATGCCCACTGGAGAGGCCACACTGAGGGGAAGGCCAAAATCGCAGGCCAACTCGGTCCCCGGGCCTGGTTCATTCAGGATTAGTTTTATCCTCACTCTATGTGGACTCTGCTGAGGCCAGCTCGGTCCTCAGGCCTGGCTCATTCAGACTTAGTTTTATCCTCACTGTATCTGGACTCTGCTGTGGGAAGACCATTTTTAGCTGAGAACTCTAGGATTTCAAATTCTAGAAGTCGTTGGTAGTCTAGGCGGGAAGGATACCTTTAAGCAGAGACTTGCTGTCAAGAAACTCAGCAATCAACATAATCGAAATGGCAACTTACAATCTGTAATATCTCCTGTCGCTTTTAAAGACCTGTAACTACAGGCTCACACTGTTAACCGGAAGCTTCACTACCCAGCAGTGTGACGTACGGCTGTCCCTCAGTATCTGAGAGGACTGGCTCCGAGACGCCCTCTTACCAAATCCCCAGCTGTTCAAGTTCCTGATATTAAAAGGCATAGTATTTGCGTATAACGTACATACATCCTCCTGTACACTTTAAATAATCTCTAGATTACTTATAATACCTAACACAACGTAAGTGCTATGTAAACTGTTGTTATACTGTGTTGGGGTTTTTTATTCCTATTATTTTTATTGTTGTATTGTTACTTTTATTGGTTTATTTCCCTAAATATTTTCCTTTTTTTTTTAAGTGGGAATTCTTTTTTTTTCCCCCAATCTGTGGTTAGCTGAATCTACAAATGCAAAACTTGTAGATCTGAAGGGTCAACTGCAATATAGCTTTTACATTAAGTTTTATATTTTTATTTCCTTTATAGTTAAGGAAACAACAGCAGACAAGAGATTTGCCTGCAATCTGCAAGCTGGAGGGGCTGCCTCATGAACACAGAATATCTGACTCTTCCTAAGGGAACTCACCAGTAAGACCCTTCTCTATATTTGGACCCATCAATAAAAAACAAGCCCATAATGTTGATCTGGTTTTGCCTGCTAGAAAGTCAGAAGATTATTAACTACCTGACATGAGTATCCTATCTGCTTTATGGTTATGGCTATCATTTTAATTATATATTGCTTTTCTGGCTTAAAAATCATCCTCCTGTGACTATGATTCTCATTAATCCATCATTTGATCAGATGGTAGAAAGCTCCTAGCAATGTTCAGACTGAGAAGCTAAATGATCAGATTCCAGCCCAGAGGAAAGTGACTCCCACCCTTAAACCAAGCATAAGTATATCATATATAAAGTGATGATCTTCGTGGCAAATTATGAATGATATCTGATGCCATATTTCCCAGCTAGCAGAAAGGCTCAGACAAAAACAGAAATAATCATACACATCTGAGGCAAGAATGTACCTTAGAAACCAAGGTCCTGTGATGTTAAAGATACTTTTAGGATCATAAAGCTGCTTAGTCATGAAGTAAGAATAGAACAGATTTATCTTGACCCACACTTTTCAAGTGACATACTGAAAGGTATCTCAGATATTCTTCAAAACCTACCTGGGAATAAAAAGGAATCCCAAATAAAAACTCTTGACAGCTTATTCCAAACATAACATCACCACCACCCCATCGTAGCCACCACAGTAATGAAATGCATTAACTGTGCATTTGCCAGGGTCGGTCATCTACAGAGCTTCTAAGACAAAATTCCTTTCCAGAGGTGTTTACCAACTGAGCTGAGTACTATAGAGTGGAAAAAGATTTTATAGACCACAAATCACAATAGCTGAATGGAAATGTTTTCACTGAAAGTACCAGAAATATATGTTAAGCAAAAAAATAACCAACATGCATAACTCAATTAGGATGAAAGAGAAATACTTCACTGAAAGCTTTGGGTTGTTCCTGTAAAAATTTACAATATCATGCAAAGGGAGGTGGATGTGAAATGCTCTCACCACAAAAATGGTAACTACGTGAGGTAACGTGTTTGTTAAGTAGCTAGACTTAATCATTCCACAAAGTATATATACTTCAAAACGTTGTGTTGTAAATACTTACAATGTTATCCATCAATTTTAGTGGTTTTTAATTTAAAAAATTCATAATATCAGCCAACTATTCAATTTTTTAAATGTTGAATATTTTGTGACCCTTGCCATTTGTCACCTTACTCTAGACTACTGTAAAGAATTAGTGCTTTCTCTAACTCAGTGGTTCTCAACCTTCCTAATGCCGTGACCCTTTAAAACAGTTCCTCATGTTGTGATGACCCCCAACCATAAAATTATTTTCATTGCTACTTCATAACTGTAATTTTGCTACTGTTATGCATCTTAATGTAAATGTCTGATATGCAGGATGTATTTAGACGACCCTTGTGAAAGGTCGTTTGACCCCCAAAGGGGTTGTGACCCACAGGTTGAGAACCACTGCTCTAACTGAACTAAAAAGACAAGCTGTTTGCTATGAAAAATGGCTACCACCTGCTATTAATATGAAACTGGAAACAAACAGGGTAATGACATTTAGCAAGTTAACACCCCCTACCACTTTCTGAAAGGATGAGCATAAGTGACATTTCATAATCTTCTCAAAAAAAAAAAAAAAAAACCTAAGAAATTGATTTGTATCCTATTATTGATAATGACCTATGAGATTATTAAAACCAGATGTTGTGCCCCTGCAGTATGACAAGCCTAGTTTAAGCATTGAAGGAATTCCTTTCCAAGCCCCGCTATTTTTTTCCCTTTTTCTTTTCGTCTGGTGTCAGATGAATGCAGCAGTAATGATGACATGATCAAGGAAGAGCTGACAACCGGCTGGAATACTAGTAAAAAGACTGCCTGGCTGTTCTTTGCAACAAGCTGTCTTTTGTCCTACTGAAGCTTTCTGTCACCTGAGTAGCCTTCATGTCCAAGAGATGAAATACAACATAAAACTATTAATTGATCTACTGTCCAAATAGTTCCTGTAATACTTTAGACAACTTTCCCAGTTTGGCTGGTAGAATGACGTAGCCATCAACTTCCTCAGCTCTAAGCACATAACCATAATCTCAGCAAACTACACAATTCATGATAGTCCCTAAATGACTCTAGGACTTTCAATGTGCCTCTTTCAGCCAGAAGAAATACACCATACTCTACATGCTAACTTGTCAAGTTAAAAGCTAAAATAATTTAGCCATCTGAAGAACAAAATAAACTTAATATATCTATTTATTTATTCAACAAGCACCCAGTGAAAACTTATTTTATGTAAGACCCTCAGACACTGAGCTGGACATGGCAGACCAGAATAAATCATGCCTATTGCATCTCATTCAATGACCATAAACCACAATCCTGAAGCTCCCATTTATACACAGAGCTATAAAATTAGTAAGAATTCTTTCCTGTCTATAAATGCTGTTTTTGGGAATACACAAATTGGGGTAGAGGACAATACACGCATTGTAAAACAAACAACCATAATAAAAGGTAACATATATAAGGACAGTTGCAAGGAAAATAAAGGATCTGGACAGGAACCTGAAATCTAGATTAGCAGGATTTAGAAGGGCAGAAATACCAACAAAGTCCATCACAAAAAAGGACATGATAAACAGAGACAAAGAGGAGGGAAGAAAGGAGGCCCCATCAAATAAATCAGCAGAGGGAATTACAGTAAGAGGGCCAGAAAGTAAGTGGGAACTAGTCTGCAAGAAGATTTAACAGGCTAAGAGGTCTGGACTTCATCCTGTAGGCCATGAGGGGGCCTCTACAGGTTTTTGAACACAATAAAAACAGTGTTTTAGGAAGAGTAATCTTAGTGTATAGGTTAGACCTGAAAGAAGGCAGACGCCAGGAGGGAAACCATTAAAGGGACTGTCGAGAGGACACAGGTGTGAGATAACAGGCCCTGCACGTGCTGAATAACACTTATGTTTCCACCAGCACTTTCTGAATGCCATCGAAAACCAAGGTATAAATTCCAGCGAGAGGGCAGTGTACTGCAAAACTGAAAAATCAAACCATGCTCCAAACCTGGGGAGCATACAAGCATGAAAACAAAGCACGCCATGGCCGTGCCAATGCAATGTCCACATATAAATAACCACCAACAGCATGTGATTTGGAGACATGACACTGACACATTTAAGAAATCAAATACCCTATTTTACAATAAAATTAATTAAAGAAAAAATACAATTTTAAAAAAGGAGAAAAATTGGGATATATAATCGTGAGGTCTTAGGAGTCATTTTCTTTAACCATAGGTCTCAGTCTATGGTAGGAAATCTGGTGTTTAAGAGAATTATGCTGCCATCTCATGGGAAAATATACCTAGGAGTTATCTCATGTTTACTTGACACCCTACCAATGTCCTTCCATCAAAAGTCCAAATTTGTTACAGTCTAACAACAAATTTTAAGTCCTTTATCCTAAACGAAAGGCTATCAGATAAAACCACTAACCTTACAAAAACCATGGTGGATCTAGATATACATTTTAAAATATTCTAGTTTTAATGTTTGCTCAGGATTTCCCTGTAATGTTGTCTAGCATGCTATCTCCAAAATGTGAGTCAAAGTAAACAGTACTATATTCTTTTTTTTTTTTTTTTTGTAGAGACAGAGTCTCACTTTATTGCCCTTGGTAGAGTGCCGTGGTGTCACACAGCTCACAGCAACCTCCAACTCCTGGGCTTAGGTGATTTTCTTGCCTCAGTGTACTATATTCTTAACTCATGATGTGACTAGCTTTCTGATCTTAAAAGCATCCATTTATATCTGAAGCCCTAGGTTTCTAAGACATGCACTAAAAGTTAAAATTCTACATTCTCCTTTGATGAAGATATCAACCTTTTCAATGAGTGCCTAAAATAGCCCAAGAAGTAGTCAGAAGCACAAGCCCTTGCCCCAGTTACTGGGCCCAGGCCAGGCAGGCTCTGTAATGCTTCTGTGGACACTTCCACAAAATGGAAGATGGGCCCAGAGGGATAGAGAGATCCCTGAACTCAGGAGCCTCAGGAAACCGCTTCTAATAACAAAGATTAACACAAACTGATAGCTGTGTGGCAATTTAGAATTGGTAAAGTTCTTTTGCATTACTTATATCATTTAATTCTCAAAGCAATGCTAGGACTTAATTAAATTCTCAAAGCTATGCCTAGAATACTACATAGCAGAGAAATAGTAGAATAAATAAACCCTGCCAAAAATGATCACCCCAACTTCACAATGGTGCATACCAAGGGGTCACTGAAGTGAGAGGAGGCCAAGTTACACAGCCGAGAAATGGCCAAGAAGTTGTTTTTTTTCTTTTTCTTAATCGACTACTCTTTCATAATAAACACAACTACCTTCATCATCTTCCCTACAAAGTTACACCAGGCTCCACTGACCACTCCCTTTTATAAAACTCCATGGCACTTGTACCCACAGCATACAACTCACTTAGCAGTGGCTATGGAGAAACTGCTAAGCATGAGGGGTTGTACAAACTGTTATTGCTTAACGGCAAGAGCAAGAAAGAAAAATACTTACATAAGGAGATAGCACAATCATATACAGTTGCTCCTTCAAGAACATGGGTTTGAACTGCATAGGTCCACTTATACACGGATTTTTTTTTTTTAACCAAACGTGGATCAAAAATATAGTATTTATGGGAAGTAAAAACCACCTAGATAGAGGGCCAAATTTTTGCAGATATGGTATGTACAGGGCTGATTTGGGGACTTGAGTATGCACAGATGTGGGCATACAAAGGTGGTCCTAGAACCCATCCCCGGAGAATACAGAAGGATGACCATTTATAACAACTACAGCAGAAGAAGTTGTGGACTGAACACCCTGAAGGCAGGGACTATATCTTTAAGTCACCATGTGACCACAGCCTAGTCAAGTGCCTGGAAGTACTTTCAGAGATGCTCCCCAAAACCTTGGTGCATGGCTGGGAGAACAGGAAGAGTCCCTCTGGCTCCTCATTTGCCTGCATCACTCTGGCTCCTGACAGACACAGGTAGGTTTAACAAAATGAGTATTCTGTAATCTTCAACT
The DNA here is from genome assembly GCA_963574655.1 of Perodicticus potto. NCBI lineage: Eukaryota > Metazoa > Chordata > Mammalia > Primates > Lorisidae > Perodicticus > Perodicticus potto. The sequence continues at coordinate 28,234 of CAUYRH010170946.1, read as the reverse complement.
TTCTGTTACGGATCAACTATGGGGATCTCTCAAGGATTGAATTTTTGACAGAGAAAGGTGAGTAGGAAAAAGTCTATTTCTGCAGTCCCTTTTGTACATCTGTCTCTCCATTTAACACTGTGTATTTCTATGTGTCATTTTCTCTATCTCTCTTATGCCAAGAGCTAGCTCCAGACAGCTTATTATTACTATTTCCATTTCTCTTGATCTGGCCTGACCCCCTCTAACTTTATCAAACTGAACACAGCAGTATATTACAGATCAGCCAAGGGCCAGTAATGGTATGTTTCCAAGATATAGCAGAGGGAAGTGTGTGGCCACCCATGACTCCTGGGCCCATGGCCGCCCAGCCAGGATGGCCCTTCCTGACCCAGAGTCTGAGCAGTTCTATGCGATCCTCCCCAGCACAGCACCGTAGGCAAGCATGACCAACCATCCAGAGTTGGCTGGCAGTTTGCCAGAGCACTATCTATCCTGGCTTTCAGACATGGTATGGGGGAGAAAAGAGTGATGCAAGGAGAAGCAAAAACTAACAAAAACTAAGAAGAGCAAAGGAGGATAATTAATGTCAGCAGATGCTATCACAGATTAGGGACCAAAAGAAGCACTGCCCATCCTTAGACATAAAGAATCAATGGTTAAAAGGGCAGGAGAAAATGGATAGAAAAAGTGGGGGAGATGGGAGTTCCACAAATTCAGACTAAGTAGTCTCAGGAAGTTTGCCCAGTACCTAAATGAACGCATCGGTGTTGAAGCAAAGAAAGAGAAGGCAGCCCCAACCCTGGGAATGGGGCACTGACGGGAACATGGGAAGTGGTCCCAGGAAGTGTCCACGCCCATCTAAACTAAGCTAGAGGCCAGCTCAGAACATCACTGAAGAATCTCTCAGTATCAGCGTCAGCCACAGTTCAGCAAACACAATTTTCACATCACACTGGAAGGAAGGACAAGAACTATTTATACAGTATCCTATCGTGCCCAGCAACCAACCTGCAAAATTCAAATGGGTCAAAGCAGACACCACCAATGGACCTATAAAAAGGCCTAAGGAACTGCAAATTAGTACAGCCTCTATACAAAACAGTATGGAGATTCCTCGCAGAATTAAAAGTAGATCTACCAACCCCTACCCAAAGGAAAAGAAGTTATGTTGTCAAAACTACCTGCACATGAGTATATATTACTACACAATTTATAATCACAAAGACCTGAAGTCAACCCAAGTGCCCATCAGTTCCTGAGTGGATCAACAATATGCGGTACATATATACTATGAAGTACTACTCAGCCTTAAAAAGAAATGAATTAACATCTTTTGCAGCAATTTGGATTGAACTGGAGGCCATTATCTTAAGTTAAATTTCTCAGAAATGGAAAAATATCACATGTATTCTCTAGTAATCTGGAACTAAATCAATGGGCACACAGGAGCAGAGAAAGAAGAAAAGGCCATTGGAAATCTAGAAAGAGGAGCAGGAGGGGAGGGGTCAAAACCTACCTAATGGTGCAATGAACACTATTCAGGTGACAGGTACACTGATAGTCCTGACTTGAGCATTAGAAAAGCTAGCCATGTACCACAAACACTTGCAACCCTCCCAACATTTTGAAATTTTAAAAAGGGGGGGGGGGGAAGAAATTAAAAAAAGAGGCTCAAGGAATTCAAAGGTATGGGCTGCTCAAATTATTTCTATTTTCCTCTTCCCATCAAAGTCCTATGAGAAACCAAAAGTTCATGGTAGAAGTAAATAAAAAGTGATTTGGGAAATAGAAATAGCTTGTACTGAAGCACATAAAGCTTACCCTGGGGCATCCCAACTTGGGCCTACTTGCACCTCCTGACAAACACCTCCTCTCCTCCTCAATCACCTACAGCAGTTGTTCTCAACCTTCCTAATTGCCACATTGTTACAAATGGAAAAAGGGGTCCTGACCCACAGGTTCACAACGCTGACCTAGAGCCTCCGGGCCACTTCACAGAAGATGACTTCTAGCCATAACCCTTCTTTTCTAATCTGTCTCCACCTCCATCGCCCAAATCAAGTAAAATATGCTAAACTTTATCAACTATCCAATAGAACACCTTTGATATGAGTGAGTTTATTAACTATAAACCCAATCTGACCTAAATAACTGAATACCTTTGTTACAGTAATAACCAATAATTAAGTCAGCGAAACCAGAAACCTGTCCTATCCATAACTTTTCTTTATCCTCTGCATGCAACAAATGATAATTTCATGTATCACCTTCAGGGCTTTTGTTATATTGACCACCATTTAAGACTTACTGCTACTTACTTGATATTTTTCTTTAAATTAGCTCATGTAACATATAAAAGTTGAATTATGAAAAGGGAAGTCTTTAAGCCAGGCACAGGGGTCACACCTATAATCCTAGCAGTTTGCTGGAGGCCGAGGCAGGAAGATTGCTTAAAGCCAGGAGCTCCAGACCAACCTGAACAATACAGGGAGACCCCATCTCTCAAAAAATAAATAAATAAATAAAAGAAATCTTGATATGACCACCATAATTAGAAAACCAGATGCAACTATCATATAAATGAAAGATAATAGGGAAAATATAAGGAAAATAATTTCTGGTTATAAACTGTAGCCTGGCCCAAGGTTCTAAGCTGAGACATGCTCCCTTCTCCTTGGTAAGAAGATAGATAAACTGCTAGTAGTTAAAGGCAAAGAATCAACAATGGTGCTGACAGTAACCTGCGGGGGGAGTCACATGAAATCCACAGCAAGAACTCCTGGGGTGAACTTCTGGCTTCCCTACCTACTATGTGATATTGGGAAAGTTTTATTTTCACCTCCCTGTGCCTTAGTTTCCTCATTTATAAAAATGGGATTGTTGATAGCACCTCCCTCATAAGGTTGTTTTAAGTTTAAATGAGTTAACATGTACAGTGCTTAAATCTTCTATACATCTGTTAAATAAAAAGCATACCCACTGCAATGACAACATTTGGTTCTGCTGAAGAGTCCACATGCGTGGTAACGAGCATCACAGCAAATGGCACTGTCCACTGTGTGATAAAAATTCCAGAACATCCATAAATCAAATCCCCGACTGTGTCAAGCACACACACCAAAGGAGGCCAGAGAGAGAGAACGCTGAGATTCCACTCCACGTGAAGGGAAGGCACTCTGCATCTCCCCTGCTTCAGCTATGCCAGAGATACTGCACTAGGTATATCAATGATGAACTGCACTAGGTATATCAATGATGACAAAAGTCTGATTCAAGGGTCTAGAAATCTAATGATGAGACAGACATACAATTTTTTAAACCACAATATGATAAAAAAAGATGCATGGAACTTTAGAAAGTATACCTATGGAGTTGGAAAAGCCTTCGGGGAGGGGGGAAGGGGAGAGGGGATCAGAGATGGATCCAGGAGGCTGAGCAACTACTCATCCACCAGGCAAGAGAACAAACGCTCCAGGCACAGGGAACAGAATATGCGAAGCCCCACGGGGAAGAACAGGCAGTATCCAGGCTCTGGTAACACAAGTGAGTACCTTAAGAGTGTCCTTAATGTTTGCTACACTAACAAAAAACTCACCAAATATGCAAGTCAGTCAACAGGGAAGTCACCCCGACGCAATGATTTCTTGCCACGTCCCTCCCAGGCTGCACAAGTGTGGAGCGTCAGTAACAACAGAATCTGCAACCAGGCATTCTGGTGGGCTGAAGCTGGGTTACCAGCAGCAAAGGGAAGAAAAGCTTTTAAGATAGCCTGAAAAATAGGTGACAACAATGTGACACCAATGGGACCCACCGGGAAGCCACTCCATGGAGCAAGTGCATGGTTGAGCAGCAGCCCATGCCAGTAGGTGTTTCTGAATGACAAATCTCAAGAGATGTCTGGATGAAAATCAGGGGTATCAACCTAAAAAACAGCTCTCCGACTGTTAATTAGTTTAGGGCACAACATCCAAAGAAACCAAAGAAAAGGGGTTATGCATGTCAGTTTACTTTCTCAGTGACCCTACTGATGCCCCAAATATCCAGAAATGACAGCGCCATCATCAGGGCCTAGCCATATGACAGTGCTCAGCCACAGCAGCTCTGAATTTAGTATTCTCATGCTCGTAATTGACAGAAAATACATTTTCTCACAAAATGAGGAAAACAATTATTAAACTTTAAAAATATGGTTTTTGTTTGTTTGTCATGATAGATATGGCCTAAAATTCAAGGAAATATAAAACACTTCTCTCTTCAGACAGTAGCCTTCAAATGTTCTCAATCATTAAAACCGAAAGCCAGAGCGAGGGGTGTGGCTCTGTCAGACCCAGTCCCCAGTCCCCAACAGGAGCAAGGAGAAAGCACGTGGCAGGGTCAGGCCCAGTCCCTGGTCCCCGACAGGAGCAGCGAGAAGGCATCTGACAGGGGTGTGCGCGTGTGCGCGCCCACACAAGTGCCACAGGTCATGGTAGGGGGACAACTCCAAATGGTCAGATTACTATTACTTAAGACCAATGAGGAAGGCTTCCCTGACCAAAAAAAAAAAAAAAAAAAATCATCACAGAGACATTCTAATGCTGACATCCTATCTAATGCCACTATCCCATATACCACAGCAGCCTTTTTCTTATGATTTATTTAAGAAACAAGCTCTTGCTCGGTCCCCAAGGTTGGAGTGCCTGGGGTGTAATTATAACTCACTGTAGCTTCAAATTCTTGGGCTCAAGCAATCCTCCTCCCTCAGCCTCCCAAAGTTCTGGGATTGCAGGCAAGCACGTGCCCCCACACCAATCCTCAAGAAGCTTTTGAGGGGATCCACTGGAAGACAGCAGCAGGGAGCCAGAACTGAGGGAAGACTGAACGGCCTCGGGGAAACGGGTCAGGAAAAGGACAATTGTGACAACCCTCAAAACTGATCAAGCCCAGTTAGAAGGCAGAAGCACAGGCTGGAACTGGTATGTGGAAGGCAGATGAGGGCGACTTTTATTTCACCCTCACTCGGGTCCTCTGGTGTTTCCTTTCGGACTCTTCCCCATATATATTCATCCTCTCCCTTATCCATCCGCTTACCAGGCATGTCTTTCGTTTTTTTTAGTCTCTCTTACTCTCTTTGCTCATTTCTTCTTCCACAATTTTATTTTCTCACTCTTTGTTTGTGCCTTTAGGGAGCTAAAACATATGTGATGCATTGGAGCTGTTTTGAAGTTCAAAACAGGTCAATTGAGTATTTCCTGTTACTGCCTCAAAAAATCCCACCCCTACCACCTTGCTGATGGTCTGACTTCCTTTTTATTTTCTCGAGATGATAAGTAGCACCTCAGATTATTATATTCTCGAGTAATATAAGTAGAATATAATCTTACTACTTCTCTATGCTCATATTGCTGTCTTGGGAATCTTTTACCTACTTCTCTAATGGTTATCTTTGGGAGCAGAGGTAACAATGGGCACTAAGGACACTATATAGTTTGTCACGTAATAGTGTGCTTTGTGGTGAGACATAAAAAACTAATTTTTTCCAGAAAGTAAAACATTCTGCTTCAGCAAAGCAAATCAGCACTGATGTTCCGATCCCACACCGCAGAACTAACATGGAAGACAATCCAATGAATTACTATGCCTCCCCACTGAAGATAGATTTCCAAGTGTCTTCTAGCCACTGATTTTTCTATTTTTCTAATTATTTCCCAGGGATCCAGCTAAATAATACTTATCTCTAAATTCCATTTTGATTTTAAAAATCCACACTTTTAACTTTTAGATCCTTTACCTATTTGCCCACTCTTCATCCTGTTTTATTGCTGTCTGGATCTACCATTAAAATAACTAAATCTCTCAGTAGGAAAGGAGATGAACAGATAGAAAGGAAACTTTTATCAAGCCTCTTTCTACTAAATACATTGTTTTGTATCATTGTTCTTTTTTCCCTAGAATGGAAAGAAGATGGTAGAAAATTATAGTATCACCTCTTATTCACGCATGGTGCCAAAACAAGTGAGTATAAAACAGTAAGATACTTTGAGAGATCAAGAGACTACATCCACATAATTTGTATTATAGTATATTGTTATAATTGTTCTATTTTATTACTGTTGTTATTAATCCTTCACTGTTCCTAATTTAGAGATTAAACTTTATTATAGGTACACATAAATAGGAAAAAAATAGTTTATATCAGGTGCAGAACTATCTGTGGTTTCAATCAGTCACTGATCTTGGAACATCCTGGGGATAAGGGAGAATTACTGTATTTACAATAAACTCTAGGTGTATAATTTTCCGTGACAGCATTCAAACGTTACGGGCTGAATCCAAGTTTCCTGACTGCGGTGTTAAAAATAAAAGTAAAATCATTATCTATAACCGTAGATCTCTGGAATTGTTAGCCAGTTTATTATTCTGAATCTGGACAGAATCTAAAACTGTTCTATACAATTCCACAGAGAAGATTAACTATCAGACTTTACTTCTACTAGAACCAGTTCCCACCTTTAAACTAGATCCCTCCTGCTGAAATTGAATCCTTAAAAAACTTAATCCCATACTCAGAGGTCGCTAGAAAAGAGCCAGTCGTAATCCTCTGTATCATACTTCTTCACATAGTTGGAGAAGGTAATCCCCTCAGATTTTTCCTCTTTTAACTAAGTAGCAGCATTATAGAGCAAAATACACCTTTACCCAAATTTTCAAATACAATGTGGGTCTTTCCTATACATTTAAACTCTAAACTCTTGATTCATTTAAATTCTATGAAACTTAGTTTCTTCCTCTAAAAAAATGCAGCCAATAATACCTGCCCTATTATTTGTCTTTTGAGCGAACTAAATCATATACCTAAAAGTATTTTTAAAGAGGCAAAAAAAAAAAAAAAATGCCCATTCCAAGTATGCATCTGAGCAAACAAAGGAAAAAAGGAGGCCAGAAGGCAGCAATGGCATGGGAATACCATAGTTTGGGTATAAGGCAAGCTTTGTCTATGTGCCCTGCACTAAACTAAAGCTAATTCACTCTGTGACAGCCTGCAGGTTTGAATCTAATGCAGACTGACTTCGTGATAGGTAACAAGTTAAGAATTCACCTACCACCATGCTAAAAAAAAAAGAAAATAAACAACTAATGCATTCAAAAAGCTTGAGTTGGCTGTGAGCAGGAGGTATGGTATAATTAGGGACCCTGAATCTCTAATCTAGCATTTACTAGTTTAGAACCTTGGGAAGACTACATATGGTATGTCAAGACCGTACAGAGACAGGTGAGAGCGGTATATAACTTTTACATTCCCCATCAGTAAAAAGAGGAAAACAATCAGACCCTCCTCAAAAGACTGCTGTGAGTATTAAATAAGAGAGTTTAGGTAAAGCTCTGGCACTTGCGTAACATATCTGAGAGGCATTCAGATACAATCAGGACCAGTGAGGGATACATCTAATACACGAAGTGAAATAATAATTAAAAACGAAACATGTATATGTAGCTTATCCATTAAGCTGCAATAACTATCTAAGCAACAATTTTTTTGCCAATGGGCCCACGAGAATCAGCCCTCTTCTCTGAGTATGGCTCCAATGAGTTCCCTGTAATCCTTCATAACAGATTTTCTACATTTTCAACTGGTTAGGATTTAAGTCATCTTCTTTATTAATCAGGCCCAGGCAAGGTTCGAACCCACCACCCCAGGTGTGCGGGGCACCCCCCCCCCCGCACTAACCACTGAGATACGGTGTCCAGCTTACGTCATCTTCTTTAAAGGTGAGCAAGCAATAAAAGATCCTTATAAGGCAGCAATTCTCAACCTGGGGGTCATGTGGGTCGAAGAACCCTTTCACAGGGGTCATCTAAGACCATCCTGCATATCGGATATTACATTACGATTCATAACAGTAGCAAAATTATAGTTATGAAGTAGCAGTGAAAATAATTTTATGGTTGAGGGTCACCACAACATGAGGAACTGTATTAAAGAGTTGCGGCATTAGGAAGGTTGAGAACCACTGTTACAGAGCAATCTAAATGCAGAATCCCTCTAGATTTTCCCCCTAATTTTTCACAGCTCTCTTGCCCATACCTAACAATGGCAAGTTTTTGTTAAATCACCTTTACAAGACTTTTGAAAGTATTCAGTTTATTTTCCATCGAAATAACAACATGACATTTAATTAAATCATATAACAGAAACAACTGACAAACAAGTTAGCAAACAAACTCAACAGTCTTGATAAGCATCTGTCATAAGAGATCAGATAAGAAATGCAAATGCACAGATGCATCAAAGAATCTACTAGTAATGTGCCAAGCAAGTTTTATGAAGGAATGGGAAGTTGTTTACTCCAAGAGGTCAGGTAAGAGTTTATACTGCATAAATCATCATCATTATTCCACTCTAATCCTACATATTTGAATTTGTTCTTAGAAGAGTCCACATAAGTTGTTAATCTTCCCTCAACCAAATGATAATCTAATAAAAGTTAATCTAAACGCCATCTATAAAATAAATTTCCAACTTGGTCAAACCCAGTTAGATGTCTTAGAAATCTGTCTGCAATCATTCTAGCTCACAAGAGACAAAGACAGGAAAAGACCGAAGAGTATGAAACACAAGGCCTATTCCCATTTGACTTACCTGATTCCCATGCCTCTGTGAACAACAAATAGCTCTGTAAAAACATGCGTGTGCATTTTGTGCATGCTAAGCTCTGCTGATCCCTGCTCTAATAGAAAATACAGTACCTGAACACCCACAGTGCCCCCTGCCCCAAAGAAAAACCACACTGGAAAACCTAGCCCCCCTAACACTTTAGGGAAGAAAATAAAAAGCTATGCAAAGAAGATGCTTATCTGACATGCAAGTCCTCCCAAAAAGCAGAGACACAGGTGATTCGAACATAGCATTCATCTTCTAAATGACAGAACATACACATTAAAAATCAATAAGCTGCCTCAACTTACTCTTACTAAAAACAAGAAAAATGAATCACAGAGGATTTTGTTTTCTGAATTGTTTTATTTATTGTTTGTTTGCTTGTTTGTTTATTGCCATGGAAATGCAAAAATGGTTATGAAGTTTCAGGATGTTGACAGAATGCTTTTGTCTTAGAGGCAAGTAAATTCTGTGTTCAACACGGCTGCCCAAGAAATGGCCCATCCAATACATGTTCAGGTGGTTTGCTGTTCAGTTAGAATCATGGGCTTGCTATACCTCAAAATAAGAATACAATCATCATTCACTTAATTGTTGTATTGTTGGATGCATTTGTAGTTTTTAAATGCTCTCAGGTTTAAAAAAAATAGCTATCCACAGTTTGCCTTTTAAAAAAATCTGGTCCTATAATTTATAATGTAACGAAAACAGCAAACCAAAACAGCTCAGCTTTTGTTGTTGACTCTAAAGCATCACTTCTTTTCTCCCCACTTACCTGTACTTACTGGCTGGGGAAGGAGTATAGTAGTGGGCACTGCTTTGGGTAAAACCAGCAATTACAGATAGAGGCTATTTCCCAGCTAAAACTGCCCATTTTCTCAAGATAAATCACCACCATGAAGAAGCAAAAACCAAGGATTGTCAATAATGTAGAATAAAAGAGGAGGGAAATAGTAATACATGTAAACTACACAATATTTTAGCTTAATTACATTTGAGTAAATTATGGCTCCAATTTTAAAAAGATTTGGGGACAATATATACATAAGCAAAAAGTTAGACTACACTCATAATGATACTCTAATTTTGTAAGTTTTTCTCTACCAAAGAATTCAAACCAATTATATATTTCTGAAGTATAGTTTCCTCTGGGCTCTGAAATTTCATTTAAGAAATGTAATAAAAGCAAGAAAATTCCAAGAACTGGGACCAATTTCAGTATTCACCCCTTGAAACAGTTCTTTTACAAAGTAATAAGATTAATAATCTTAAAGTCAGCACATATTAGGCTTATCCTAAAAGTAAACAATTATAAACCCAATATCTGCTTGGAGGAGGTATCGAAAATCCCAATTTACAGATAAATAAACAGAAATAAAGAAGACCTTAAGACTTTTACTAAGCACAAAACGGAAATAACATGACACACACTCTACAACAACAAAAACACACAAAAGACTTACATAGGTCAATTTCTGAAGACTCAATTCTAAGACAATGCTCAGAATTCTAAATGTAATTTTCTATTAGAAAATAGTATTAAGGAAGCTTGCAAAGCCTAAAGGGGGCTTCTTATCACCAAGTCTCAGAGGCTGGTAGCACTGGGTTACTGAGAAGTCTACCAGTAATCCCCCTACCGAACACCAAAGAATTTACATTTTCAGAGAACTTGAGAACTCCTTCCTTTCATGCTACATCTCTGTTGAGAGGAGGAAACAAAGGTTCAGCAAGAGTAAATGACTGCCCAGAGATCCACAGCTAGAAAGAACATATAGAAGGAGCAAAGAAACACTGCTGCACTCCCTCGTCTTTCCTTAACGTCGTTAATGTGGTTAGACTTGATCAGCTTTCTCAGAATCACAAAGAGAATGTGTGGAGTAAAGGACAGCATGGCCAGCAGGAGCATTAACAGTGGGGAAGCAATGGCTTGAAGTGAGCATGCGTGTGTGGGGAGCTGCCTGAGAGAGGAAATCCTGGCCTGTGGATAGGCACAGATAGAGGTTGGCTATGGCACAGGCACCGTAGTGGTTGGCCTAATCTCTCCTGCCTCAAAAATCTGTTTGAAGAGTTAAATGTGATCCTTTGTAAGCAGAATTACTCATATCACCATTAGTATCTGTGATCGTCAGTACTCAGTTTCCCAGACAAAGAGAATGCTAGAGTTTTTAAAACTGTCAACACCCCACTGCAGTGCATCTCACTGACACGTGTTCACGCACGTCCATATTCCATATTCTGCTTACTCAGTAAGAAGGAACCAGAATACCCCACTGCAGTGCATCTCTCACTGACACGGGTTCACATCACGTCCATATTCTGTATCGTGCTTACTCAGTAAAAAAAAAAGGTCTCAGTACTATACCCCCCCTTCTCTTCCTCCCAATGTTTTTAAAAAGCAAACTTACTAGAAAACACTAGTGATACAGTTGAACTTTGATCAAAATGTCCATTATGACTTTAAAAGGCTTAAGTCATATTTTCTACTTGAGCAAAAAAATTATGTTGATTATTTCAGTTCATAATCCAGGTGGGTTGACCAATTTTTATTTACTCAGGGTCCAGCCACAGTTAATACTTCCAACTTTACCCTAGGTTCACCTATAAACAGCAACCCTGTATTTCATGTATGGAACAACCAACCAGCAAATCAACTACTTTTTACTTGCCTAAATTATAACCTCAGCCAATAGTAAAGAAATATTATTCCAAATGATCTTGCTTAATCAAACCTACTCCATGCATGGCTATGCTGAGTGGTAGAACTCACATGTAAAACTGTCATGTGAAAAATCTACTTTCCAAGGGTGGGGGTGGGGGAGAGGGGGATTAGAGAGAGAAGGAGGGAGAGAGGTGGGTGGGGTCACAGAATGTGACATATCTCTTGAGGGCGGGACACAATCATAGGAGGGAAAATGAATAATAAATAGAAATAAAATAGTCATGGTTTAAAAAATAAATAAAACAAAAATCTACTTTTCCACCAATGCAAAATCTGAAAGTGGTCAAGAAAGAAAAGCAAAGCGCCATTTAGAATGGGAATCCAAGACAATCAGAATAAGGCCTTGCTCAAATAGCAGCAAAGCATTCACCGAACTTATGTCTGAACAGACATTGTCACAACAATGTCAGAATAAACACTCAAAGTTCAAAGGCATCAATATAATCTCCTAATAAATTTGTTATGTTTAGTTACAAGAAACAATATCTGTATCAATAGACCTTTTGCAAAAAAGACAGGTTGATATTTTAGTTGGTTTCACTGTAGTTGGACACAGTATGGCTATCCATTTACTTCCAGATAGCAGTGTGAATGGACACTTCGAATTCACATTTTCCATATGGATAGAATAGATAAAATTAGACATAAATAAAAGTAAATACTTAAAATACTCAGAGTAGAAAAAAATTAAAAAAAGCATTCCATTTATATAATGACCAGGTTTCTGGGAAATGCAGCCAGCTGGAATATAGTATTCAATCTAAACAAGATTAAAAAAAAAAAATTCATAGCAGCAGAGGTATTGGAGTCAATATTTCTGAATTTACATGAGGATTTTCATGTACCTCCAGACCCTCATCCATAAAATTACATGTAAAATAAGACAACAAATCAGAACCCCATATCTAATTCCAAATAGACATTTTTTCAAATATTGCCTTATCAACAGGAAATAGAGTAGATAGAACCTACCAAGCAATCAGGAACACTTTTGGGACTGTAGTCCCTGAATAACTTATTTAAACACTTTTGCTGCCCTAAGATAGGAAAGAAACAGATAAATGGAAGTTCAACTTGATTTAGAAAAGAAATGGGAAAGATTAAGCACAAAAATTAATACATAGATGAAATGTTCAAATATTTATTAGTTCTATGCAATAAGTGAATGGGGTATTAGATTTCTGTAGAGTATTGCAATCCTTTGTAGACAATGCTTATAAACTATGTAATTCATCAGAATCACAAGAATAACTTTTGGCTTATAAATCTTGGGGCAGACATTCAATGCAACTGGAAGAAAAATGAGAATGTGACCACAATTCAAGAAACAAGGGATGGGGAATAAAGGAAATTTTGACATTTAGATGAGATCAATCATAAGGGTGAACTTAGGTGACAATGATGACACTGGAGGAAAGAGAGACCTACCTTAGTGAAATAAAGAATACAACATACGAAAATCTTGAAGCCCAGGAATGATCCGGCAGTAAGCATCTTGAGTGGGACAGCGTTGGCCAAATATTAGCTAATAATCTAATTTTGGTTTCACAACATTATGACAAAAGTACATAAATCATAGAACAGAGTAAAAATCAGGGTTATCAAAAATAGCTCAACTGTTTTCAATTCATAAATGTACCAGTGTCTCACAGTTAAATCTGATTCATTATTACTGGTTTTAAATACACATAATGATCGATCTCTCCTCGTCTCATTCTACCAATACTTCAGATTGAGTCTACAAACAACCTAGAGTTCACCTAAAAGGGTCTCACTGATTCTAGTCATAATAAGAAATTACACTGTTTTATTTTAACCTTAAAAAAATAAATAAATAAAAGCGAGCAACTATGGAGTATTCTCTCAAACTTTTAAGACACGCGAGTTCAAACTGTAGAGCAGGCATTTTTAAATGGGAATCTTTAAAGGACTTCCCACTTAGTTTAAACAGTAATATTTAAAGTAATATTTCAACACAAACACATTCCTCTGAGAAGCGTGTCTTCGGGATATGCATCACAGAGTGTATGAAAGACCACACTTCAGCTCTCTCGCTGTCTTACACACCAACACACCAGCACCCGGCAAGCAGTGATGCCCCGCCATCTGAGTGCCACATGCCTGGAGAGAGATCTGAGGCTGCAACAAATTCAACTAGATCCCATTTCTTTAAGGTCCAGAACTGAAAAGAACTGCCGAGCACTGGGGGTGAACCTATATCCCTTTGATCTCCACTGGAACAAAAAAACAAAATGACATGCTCAAATGAAAAATCATTCATAATGGATGAAAGAAAGCCTATTCTTTCTTTGAATTCTATCTGTTTGGAGGAAAGGGGTCAGGGAGCTTTGAGGAGAAAAATAAATTCTCAAAACACAAAACAATCATTATGAGATGGTAATACCAATACTAGAGTGAGGGTGGGAAGAGGGGATTAAAAGAAAAGGAGGCAGGAAAAATCACTTCAGTCCTATTAGAAAAGGAAGAGATTCCTATTTTCTTAAAAAAAAAAAAAAAAGGAGGGAGACAGACTTTAAAATTAAAAGAACCTGATTATACTGCAAAGTTGCACTACAAACCACAGAAACGCCGTGGATTAACCCGGCACTACTATGACTCCAGCATTCCTTTCAAATGACTGAATTTCATTACTACTTTCCAGCAACAATTTGCTACTTTATAGGATGTAAATATTGGGAATAATAAATTCGTCTAGCTGCTGCTTTAAAATGTTAAAATTGAACTTAATTAGACGTCTTATTCAGGGGAGACATGGTTCTCCTCAAACCCTGTCCCAGTTACATCTTCAAGATAGTAATGTGAAGTTTTTATTTAATTTAATGTTACTTATAAAAAAAATTTTTTTTTTAATTTGTGGCTGATATTTTCACCTATGGTATGTCCCACCAGCCAGCCACACTATGAAGTTGTTTTAATATCAATACTCTATTTTAAAAGTTTTTCATTAAGGAGGATAACTTAACCAAGACCAACCAGGGGTCCTCAAACTACGGCCCGCGGGCCACATGCAGCGGTGTGAATTGTATTTGTTCCCGTTTTGTTTTTTACTTCAAAATAAGATATGTGCAGTGTACATAGGAATTTGATCATAGTTTTTTTTTTTTAAACTATAGTCCGGCCCTCCAACGGTCTGAGGGACGGTGAATTGGCCCCCTGTTTAAAAAGTTTGAGGATGCCTGGATTAAATCATGATTTAAAAAAAAAAAAAAATTGGTATATACAGAACAAGAACAGAAGTTCTATAGAAAGACAACTTTGAACTTGAAGTTAGTGATAGCTGGTCTTAGAGCTGTAGCCCTGAAGAAGTCATTCAGTTATCTAGTATTTGTGCAGACTCAGATCTATATGGTGTTCAGATATTCAGTAAGTGTCCACATATGTCTCTCAGGTACAACACAAGGTGCTGGAGAACAAAGGAATCCCTTGTTGTAACTGTGCTCTCAGCATCCACAATCCACTGCAGAAGTGGAGCACAAAGAGAGCTGTCCAAAGACAAACTTCAGAGTGGATGGAGGATGTTAACAAAAGGCTTCCAAAAGATGGGGTTCAAAAAAGAGTCAGGAAGGAAGATGCAGAAGGATCTCCTAAGGTAAGGCATTACAGCCTAACAATGGTTTAAGGCAGTGGAGTCCAAGCTGCCTGTAGATAAATGGAGATGAAGTAGCAAATGCAAAGTATGTGGTGGACCGTAACATCCTGTAGCTACAGAAGCACAGGCTTTTACTAAAGAATGTATGACTTCATGCATGGGAATGCAATACACCAACTCGGAGGTAAGATGGAACATGGAGGCAAGCAGTCAAGTCAATGTGCCGAGGATAGAACAGGCTAAATGTGATGAACACCAGAAAAAGGTCTAGGTGTGGATTTCTGAGTTACAAGGCAGTGGAATCAGCAATTTGGAAAGGGGGCAGAGCTAACAATGATAGGTAGATTTCTGCCATAAGATGGTGCTACTTATCGCTGTGAAAGAGAACACCAGTTTGAAGAAATTGGCCAGCAGGTTCAGTGCTATGTGCTGAAAAGCACAGCCATGTGGTTAGATTCTGGGGCTGTTGGTTTATAGCCATGGTATGGATGAGACTGCACACAGAGAGCATGGAGAGTGAAAGGGGAGTATGCCATGGGAGAGAGGAATCTGTGAGAAGCAAATGAGATACTGTAAGTGCACGCTTTCTGTATGCTGCATTCTTGACACACACTCTTCCCCTCAGTATCTACAGGGGACTTGTTGCAGGACCCCCTAGGATACCAAAGTCAGCAGATGTCCACGTCCTTTATATAAAATGGCTCAGTATTTACATATAACCTATATACATCTTCTCACATGCTTGAGTCATCTCTAAATTACTTATAATATCTAACAAAAATGAACATGTTATATAAATATTATACTATATTTTCATTTGGTTTTTTTTTTTAATACTGTAGATAATATTGTATATTTTCCTGTGTACTATGGCCCTTTGGAAGGCCACAACCGATTTAATATCTTTTTTTTTTTTATTAAATCATGTATATATAGATCATGTATACATTAATGCATTTATGGGGTGCAATGTGCTAATTTCATATAGAATTAGGAACGCTTACATCACACTGGTTAATATATACCTCATCTCATTTACTTAATTATTGTGTTAAGACATTTATACTCTATACTAATAGATTTGACATGTACCCTTGCATTATTACCATAGGTGTGATCCCACCATTCACCCTCCATCAATCTGACCTCCCCACTCTCCTCCCATCTCCCCCTCCTCCCTCCTTCATCCTGGGCCATAGTTGTGATCTATTCTTCATATGAAAGTGTGAGTGATTGTAAATTGGTTTCATAATAGTGCTGGGTACACTGGATATTTTTTCTTCCATTCATGAGATACTTTACTAAATAGGATATGTTCCAGCTCCATCCATGTATACGTAAAAGAGGTAAAGTCTCCATCTTTTTTTAAGGCTGCATAATATTCCATGGTATACATATACCACAATTTATTAATCCATTTCTGGGTCCATGGGCACTTGGGCTTCTTCCATGACTTGGCTATTATGAATTGAGCTGTAATCAACAATCTGGTGCAAATATCTTTGTTATAAAGTGATTTTTGGTCTTTTGGATATACACCTAATAGAAGAATTGCAGTATCAAATGGCAGGTCTACTTTTAGATCCCTTAGTATTCACCATACTTCTTTCCAAAATGGATATATTAGCTTGCACTCCCACCAGCAGTGTAGAAGTGTTCCCTTTGCTCCACATCCACACCAACATATGTACTTTTGGGATTTTGTCATGTGAGCCACTCTTACTGGAGTTAGATGATGTGTCAAAGTGGTTTTGATTTGCATTTCTCTGATGATTAAAGATGATGAGCATTTTTTCATGTGTTTGTAGGCCATGCACCCATCTTCTTCAGGGAAGCTTCTGTTCAAGTCCCTTGCCCACAATGAAATGGGATTACTTGTTTTTTTCTTATTAATAAGTCTGAGTTCTCTCAATAAGATTCTAGCAAACAGAATCCAGCAACACATCAAACAAATTATACACTATGACCCAAGTAGGTTTCATCCCAGGGTCTCAACGTTGGTTCAATACACATAAATCTATAAATATAATACATCACATAAACAAACTAAAAAACAAAGACCATATGATTCTCTCAATACATGCAGAAAAAGCTTTTGACAATATCCACCATCCTTTCATGATCAGAACACTTAAGAAAACAGGTATAGAAGGGACTTTTCTTAAATTGATAGAGGCCATCTACAGCAAACCCACAGCCAATACCATATTGAATGGTGTAAAATTAAAAACATTTCCACTCAGATCAGGAACCAGGCAAGGTTGCCCATTGTCTCCACTACTTTCTCACATGGTTATGGAAGTCTTAGCCATCTCAATCAGGTAAGAGAAGGTGATCAAGGGTATACAAATAGGGTCAGAGGAGATCAAATTTTCACTCTTTGCAGATGATATGATTTTATACCTGGAAAACCCCAGGGATTGAACCACAAAACCTTTAGAGGTGATCAAGGAATACAGTAGTATCTCAGCATACAAAATCAGTACTCACAAATCAGTAGCTTTTATATATGCCAATAATAGTCAAGTTGAAGAAACAGTCAAGGACTCTATTCCCTTTACAGTTGTGCCAAAGATGATGAAATATTTGGGAATTTACCTAACAAAGGACATGAAAGATCTTTATAAAGAGAATTATGAAACTCTGAGAAAATAAATAGCTGAAGATGTTAACAAATGGAAAAACATACCATGCTCACGGCTAGGAAGAATCAACATTGTTAAAATGTCCATATTACCCAAAGCAATTTACAAATTTAATGCAATCTCTATCAAAGCACCCCTGTCATACTTTAAAGATCTGGAAAAAATAGTACTTCGTTTTATATGGAACCAGAAAAAAACTCGAATAGCCAAGACATTACTCAGAAATAAAAACAAATCAGGAGGAATCACGCTACCAGACTTCAAACTATAGTATATCAATCTATAGTGATCAAAGCAGCATGGTATTGGCACAAAAATAGAGAGGTAGATGTATGGAACAGAATTGAGAACCAAGAGTTCTGAACCCAGACACTTATCGTCATTTGATCTTTGATAAGCCCATCAAAAATATACATTGGGGGAAAGATTCCCTATTTAACAAATGGTGCTAGGAGAATTGGGTGGAGACTTGGAGAAGACTGAAACTGGACCCAAACCTTTCACCATTAACAAAAATTGACTCTCACTAGATAAAAGATTTAAACTTAAGACATGAAACTATATAAAGATTCTTAGAGTAAGTGCGGGAGAAACACTTGAAGAACTTGGTCTGGGAGAATACTTTATATGGAGGACCCCCCCCAGGCACTTGAAACAACACCAAAAATACATTGCTGGGATCTGATCAAACTAAAAAGCTTCTGCACAGCCAAGAACACAGTAAGTAAAGCAAGCAGACAGCCCTCAGAATGGGAGAGGATATTTGCAAGTTATTCTTCTGACAAAGGTTTGATAACCATTTGGTATTACTTTTATTGTGATATTGTCATTTTTAATTTCTTCCCATATAGTTTTAATCTGCAGTTACTTGAATTCACAATGCAAAACCCATGAATACAGAGGGTCAACTATACAGGTATTTTTGTTTTAATAAGACATCAGCACCCACGCTGTTTATTAAGAATCTCTACTCATGTGTCTTTTTGTAAGCAATTATATTTATCATGGAATGTGGATATAATTAGAAGTCTAAGGTTATTGAAACATGTCTTTGCAGAGATTACATAAAAACCTATGCCCAATTAGAAGTGTACACAATAAGAGCCTTCTGTAACCAAGCTTATGAAACAGCTATTAGCCCATTCCCCAAAATGCAATATAAAAACTACTTTCACTGAAAACCATAAATTTTCTATAAACTACTAATGCTTCTGATCCCTTCCCCAATTGCCTTCATTAACCACAAAGAAGCTGTATACACACCAAGATTTTGAAACCTCTTTATTCATCCCTAACTTCTCAATAGCCATCAACTAGAGATGCTCCTAATTTAGATAAGTAGTCCTGAAACAATTTACACGTATCTATAAAAGCAGGGAAGTTGATAAAATGTGTAACAAATCTCATTCTCTCCCAGTTTTCAACACTGTACCTTGCCCATGCCTTTTATAACAGTGTCTAAGAGCTGCTGCTAAGTTGGATGGAAGTAATTGGTTAAAAACAGCATGAATTTGTTCTAAAGGATGTTGTTATTTCTCAAAAAAAGTGAAAGACAATATTAAAACAGTTCTATCACATATCTATTTAACTGCTTAAAGTTGACAATCTTTAATTTAAAGCTATTCTTGGAACTAGATGTCCATTTCTACTGTCAAAAAGTTAGAACAGATTTCAGAAGCACTGGAGGAATATAATCTTAGAACTTATAAGTACATTTCGGCAAGAATAAAACTAACCTTATAGAAAACAAATCTGTCAGACATCTTTAAGATGTCATCTTAATTTTTTTAAAAGCTGTTTTACCTAAGAAGTATCCTACTCTACTCCTTAAAACGTGGGCATCTATATCCTCACAATATTTTCTAATGTATTTATTTATTTATTCATTCAAAAATACATATAGATTAATTTTTTTTATTTTAATTTTTTTTTTATTAAGTCATTTGTACATAGATCATACATACATTTACGCCATAATGGGATTCGTTGTGTTGATTATTTATACAAATTGGAGTGCTTACATGCTACCAATCAACACAAATGTCTTAATGCTGTAATTGGGCAAAAATATACATAGATTTATACAGTTACGAAAAGGGTCCCATAAAGCAATCTCAGCCTCCTGCTCTCTGCACAGCACAGAGCTCAGGGCCAGGAAAGCCTACCAAGTTCCACCTAAAGATTAGCCTGGGAACTTTAGCTGGAGGACAAGGTCCAGGCCTGCACAGAAAGGAATCCTACCTCTTTAGTTAGGAAGAGGAAGAGGACAGGCCAGTCAAGAAGACCTGTTCCATAAAAAGACTGATATCAAGGATAAAGGATCAAAACTGACAAAAGTCCAACAGATCTGTGTAAAAGCTAAAGGCAAGAAAGATGTGCCAGGAAGTGGTATTACTTATCTGGTTAACAATGAGGGTGCACATACTCGGGACACTGGAATGCAGTTACATCACAAATGTCCCACTTGACCTAATACACCTTGGGTGGCTTGCCTCAGCCCCCCTAAAGAATAAATGGACTTGATATTGACACAGAAAAATGCAGAATATCAATAAATCCATAACCAAAAAATAGAGGCCACTGGGATGCAAATCTCCTTCTCACTTTAATTTTCTCAATCATCCTTGTTTTTCTCCTTCTTTCACTCAGAAGGGTTCTCCTTCCCTTTCCAAAGGCTATTGCTATAGTTGAGTTTATTTTCTTCCAAAATCTTTTGGGATTTTGCTCCATCGATTTATTGCCACCCCTTGTTCGCATTTTTGATTCCTCTCTCACCATTGGCTTCTTTCCCTCAATTCTCAAACACAATAATTTCTTTAAAGAAAACCTCCCAGAAACCTGCTTCTTCTTCAAGCTACATACATATTTTTCAAAACCTTAAAGACTTCACAGAATAATAGCTACCCTGGCTTTTCTCTTTTTTCAAACTCTTCTTTACCCACCTGAAACCTGGGTTCCAATTCCAACATTCTGTCTTTGATTGTGTACATGATGTAGGGAATAACTATTAATCAACAATTGCCTAATTCAATGGCCTCTCATCAGGGCTCATCCCACTGGCCCTCTCTGGAAACTTCTCGAAACACTCTCTTTTGGTGGCTGCCTTCTCCCTGTGCCTTGCTGACAGCTCCTTGGTAGTCTCCTGTGTACCTCTTACTTGGCTTGCTGCTTACAAGTGGATATTTTCCAAAATTTTACCTCTGCCTTCCATCTTCCCTCCACATAGTATTCCATGGAGATCTCACCCATTCCCATATTGTCATTTCTCTGAGAAGGATTCCCAAGAACTTCTCCATTCTTGTCTACCCTTCCCAGTTCCAGACCTATGTTTCTAATTTATTTACTGCACATACCTACATGGATTATCTTGGAGGTACCCCAAACATAGTCATCTGAAACACAACTTGTATATAATGCTCTCAGCATCTTGCTAGTCACTGGGCTACACAATGCAGCAACCTTTTACTCCCTGGCCCCAGCCATGACCAGTTCTATGATGGACTCATGCAGACAGTAAGAGAAGAATTTAGGAGTGAGCAGAGGAAGCTTTCCTCTTCCAATAAAAGGGTAGATGACTGAGGGCTGAGAGGCCCCTTCCTCAGTTTATTAGAAGAAAGCTGAAGGATCCACGGTTCTGATTACCACCAACACAACAGATCCTTTCCTGCACGACGGCTGGAATGACCACAGAGCTTTGGGTTACTCATGAGGAAGCCTCAGCTAGTTACTTGGGTCCTTACTCATTATATACCCCTGCAATTACTTGTTTGCTGCTTCAGTAAAAGAGACAGAAATCTTAAAGTGAAATGTCATTCTTACTATGTTCAAGCTGGCCAATAAAATGTAAAGTAATAATTCTTAACTTTGGCTTATTCAAAGGACCATATAATATATAAGAAAGTTCTCTGGAAGACCAGTACGATGCTAACAAACAAGAGACAGTATTATTTTCAAGACACTTTGCACAATGTTTCTTGATAAAGACTGACCTAAATGGATCTTTTCACAAAAAAAAAAAAAAAGTTGCTAAACCTGAGTAAGCATTATTTTATGAAAAATAGAAGAGTCAAAAACATCAGCGAAGTTTGCTCACTGTTAATAACTGATCTCTTTAAGGTCATTGTACTGTTGTATTATACTGGAAAATGAAGTACTGATCAAAGTATTAAAACTAGATTTTAATATGCAGGATTTGGGGTCATATAGACTTTTTTCTCAATGTTGATTCTCCTTAGCCATGAGCATGGTATGTTCTTCCATTTGTTAATATCCTCTGCTATTTCTTTTCATAGGGTTTCATAATTTTCTTCACTTAGTTTATTATATACATTCCTAGGTATTTCATTTTGGGTTTTTTTGACGCTACTGTGAAGAGAATTATGTCCTTGATTAGCTTCTCGTCTTGGCTGTTACTGACGTATACAAAGGCTACTGATTTATAGACATTGATTTTATATCCTGAGACATTGCTGTATTTTGGGGATTACTTCCAGGAGTCTTGTGGTTGCGTCTTTGGGGTTCTCTAAGTATCAGATCACATCGTCAGCAAAGAGCGAGAGTTTGATCTCCTCTGCACCTGCTTGGATGCCCTTTATTTCCTTCTCTTGCCTGATTGTATTGGCTAGAACTTCCAGCACTATGGTGAATAGTAGTGGCAATAGAGGACAACCTTGTCTGGTTCCAGTTCTAAGTGGAAAAGCTTAACAAGCTATGGTATATGTATACCATGGAATACTATTCAGCCACTAAAAAAGATGGAGACTTTACATCTTTTGCATTAACTTGGATGGAGGTGGAACACATTCTTCTTAGTAAAGTTTCACAAGAATGGAGATGCAAGAATCCAATGTACTCTATTCTAACATGAAGGCAGTAAATGCGCTAATACAAGGGGGATAGGGAAATGAGCAAGTGGGGAGAGAGAAGGGGAATGGAGGATCACAGTGTATGGCACATCTCTTGGAGGTGGGACACAATTATCAGAGGGACTTTATTTAACAAACGCAATCAGTTATTGCGTTTATTTAACCTAATTCTTTGTATGCTCAATGACTGTCAAACAATAAAAAAAAATTAAATTAAAAAATGCAGGATTTTGTAGATTTCTATAATCAGGCATTGATAAACTATCATATTACACTCATTATGTCTAAATGCTCAGTTATGTATTCACTATAAATGTCAATTACATAAACTAGCATTTGAAAAAAACTTGTATCATTTTTACTTTATGATTCGCCATTAACAGAACAGTCTACCTTCTCACTGACCAATGTAAATGAGCTTGTAGATTTTAAGGTCTGTAAAAAAGAATATCTTCAGTGCTGCCTCCCATCCCCCAGCCCCGACACACACATTTAATATCGCGTCTGCATTACTTCTGAAAAGAAGAAACCCACTGTGCAGCGGGTGGTGTGAAATATAATGCAGCTTTACACTGCATTATGAAAGCAAGAAAACAGCCAGCTGTGAGGCAGAAATAGAACAAAATTCTGAGTTGCAAACCCAAGGGACCTTCAGGTAACATTGAAAGTGCTCCTTAATGATGAATAGGCTGATTCCATCTCAGACCTATTATGGACACTGCAGGATATACTTAACATTTTAATTTTTATTTTCAAAAGAGATAAACCTGTTGGTCAGACGGAAGCCTGACAGTCACAGTGGCCAGTCTATCAATCAATCCAACACGGCCATGCTCCACCAGCAGCCCCTGACACCAATTAGGAAACTAAAATAGCGAACTGCTGCTACCAGGTTACAGTTTTGCCAATTAAAGCACATCCTGGGTGAGAGGGACCAATGAACACTGGAAGTCAAGGTCAGGAAAGAGAGGTGAAAAGCGCCTTGTGTAATGTGACATAAAAAAAGAAAGATTGCAGGAGGGACACAGAAAAGAAGCAAGACAGTCTGGAATCAAACAGCACATTTTATTGTTCACTTGTCAAAGGCACGCAGACACTAAGACAAAGCAAAGCTAGTGGCTTCCCTAGGTCTCCGCCCTGGCAGGCACTGCTGATTGGCCCGCGCCACTTGGGAGCCAATGGTGGTCACACGTGCATACTGAAGCTGCCGTCTCCAACTGTTCCTTTTAGTCAGGATTCACAAGTGAAGCCGGCTCATACAGGGCCTTCGCGTCAAAGGCAGACCGCTGGTGGACACATATCAAAGTGCTCAGAAGGACAATATTTCAAATCAGGCTCATTATTAACACGTAAACCTTTTCTGCTAAACTTTCTCTTCTTTACATCCTACAAAATTCTAGGAACCTCCTTTCAATTTTTCCACCTGAGTCCTTATCCAAACTATGACTCAGAGCCCTGGCTTATCAAACTTCACAAAATCTATGGACCTCAAAATCTTTCCTCTTGAGTCCCTTCATCTAACCCCCGTTTCCTGCCTCAGAATACCTTCTCTTAATTCCATTTAGATCTTCTGGCTTTGAGGGGCTCCCAGCTGATCCTTTCTGCTTTGTGTCATCTCAAAAAGCTAAGGGAAAAAAAGCAAGACTGGTACAAAAACCATCCAGAGTATGTACGTGTGGAACTAAGGGGTCATTTTCACATTCAGATGTAAAACCTAAGTCTTGACCAGTGTCATAAATCTGATAAGCAGATTCTGGTCTGGGTTAGATGAAATCGGCAGGCAAAAATGTCCTAAACTTCAAAAGGAACGGTTTTTCTTCAAATGCAAAAGTGCAATTATTCACTTACCAACTGAGTGGCATTTGTTACCACATATTTTCTACAGAATCTCACATTAATCTCACTATGATGACTCAAATTTAACTGTTCTGATGCCATCAATTCCACCAGTTTTATCAAAAAGAGACCAGAAAATTTCTAAGGGTGAATTCAGCACACTGTCCCCACACACTCTATGAAAATTATGTATGTCAATGATGCTAAGCCAAACGTCAGCCAAATCTTATCGTAAGAATCTTCTAAAATGTTCTATGGCCCTAACAATGTAACAGACATTTTCCTTCCAGAGCAGGAGATTTCAATCTCAGCCACCCTCTGTAGCCACTTGGGGAGCACTGAAAAATGCTGCAGACTGGGTCTCAACTTTAACTTGCAGAGATGCTGGTTTCCCTGGCTGGGAGTGATGTGTGAGAACCAAGATTTCCATTAAAGGCCCACACCTGCAGTCCTCCTCTAAAGGTACTAGATATCAAAGGATACCAGTCAAAAAAATGAAGTATCATGTGAGCCAGAAATAGCAAGAAACAGAATTTTAGGCATAGAAATGATGAGGGAGGTCTCTTGGCAACAGGGCACACTGGCAAAAGAGCGTCAGAACAGAAGAGTGCGCCAGGTCCTGAGACATGCGTGTAGGGCTGGAGTGTGCCAGTGGGGATTCTGAACAATGCTGGGGAGAACTAATTTCAGGTGGCCCATCTCAGCTGGGGGGTGTCCAAAGGGACAGGGCAGGTTGCCTCTGCATAAACTCACTGGGCAGAGCAGAAGGCAGTAAAGCGGGGGTACCTGATGATTTCCACCCTGGCTGAAGGTCATTTCACTGGGAGTGCCTCTCTTTACTCAATTCCGTTTCTCTATAGCAGCCAAGGTTGAGAACCACTACTCTAGAATAGTAATCCTCAAACTTTAATTCACATAAGGATTCACCTGGGGATATTGTTAAAATACAGACTCTGCTGGGCGACACCTGTGGCTCAAAGGAGTAGGGCCCTGGCCCCATATGCTGGAGGTGGTGGGTTCAAACCCAGCCCCTGCCAAAAACTGAAAAAAAAGAAAAAAAGAAAAATTACAGACTCTGCTTCAGTAGGTCCAAGCTGGGCTGGAGAGTCTGCACCTGTAATGACCTTTCAGGTGATGCCAGTGTCAGTGCTCTATGAATTACGTTTGGTCCTATTCTTTGAAACATCCTCTTCTCGAATTATAGGCCATTCACAAATGAAAATCCTATCCTGGTCTTGAAAAAGCTAAAGGGAAAAAAGCAAGGCTGGCACAAAAACCTTCCAGAGTATGGACTTTTGGGAATATAGGGGTCACTTTCACATTCAGATGTAAAACCTAGGTCTTACCAGTTTCATAAATTTGTAAAGCAGATTCTGGTCTGAGTCAGATCCAAATGTGGTCTACATATTCAGGATCTCTTTGGAGGATTTGTATGACCTAAAGAAATTAACGATCCAAGGGGAAGGGCATAGATAAGCAGAGAAATGCTGCAGTCCACACTCTTATCATTTTACCCTATATTACTGCTATGATATACTTACCCCACTCTGAAACTAAACGTATATTTATATATATGCTCATTTATATGTATAAATATGTCTTATGTATTTACACATCTATATTTTTATTTATCACCTGTCTTCCCCACCAGAATACACACGCTAAGAGAGCAGCAGTTTGCGTTTCACGTTCCCTATCATGATCCTCGAGCCTGAGACAAGGCTGGCACAGAGCAGGCACTCAACACGTCTGCCTACTCAAGAAGGAGCTGCACGAGGAGACATGAACACCTCAGACCAGAACGGGGCTACGTTATGCCAGTGCTATGATACCAGTTCTGTATCCGCAAAGATAGGTAGGGACAGAACCTCAGTCTAGCCTTCTGATCAGTACTCAGGCAGATCCACCCAGCCAGGGATACAGATGATAAAGACAAGACTGTTCTGCATCCTCTCAATTTCTATTTAAGATGCATTTGGTGTACTATGTCCAGTACATGGCATATAAAATGGAAAAGACGTAACTGGGAAAAGAACATTTTTCGACTTCAGTTTCCTTAAATTGCCTATGTGCTGTAAAAGATCTTTAGAATGAAAAGGAGGCAGCCCCCAGAAAGCCAAGTTCAGAGTATAACCATGTAATCTCAACTCCGCTGGACCCTCAAAGGACCATGAGGAGCTGGCAAAGGAGGTACTCGCACAGCCTTGGGAAAAGTATTAATCCATCCTCAGAATTCAATCACTCACAAATGCCTATGGGCAAAACTATTCAAAGTTTCATAAAATTAGAAAACTAACAAAATTAGAAGGGCAAGCGGCTGAGGCAGCACACGGTCACGTGAAACCGGCATGACCCCTACAAGACAACACTGGTTCTCAGGGACTTTCAAACTGACCATGATATCATTTTAGCGGATCACAACTGGCATTTTAAAAATGAAAATGGGATAAAATAAAGTAAAACAACAGAACAGGCCAGAAAATAATAGAATAAATCACCAGATGAGTTAACATGTGTGTGGACACTGGGTCATGATATAAAATGCGTTACTGTGGGTCAGAGCTACACCAAGAGGGATATGGGTAGGTAATGTTCACAATTACTCGAAGACAACACATTTACACTAAAGAGGCTGCACAGCACTACAGCCCAGGGCATGAGTCTACAGCCAAACTGATGACTCTGGACAAATTACTTAATTTTTCTCAGCCTCAGTTATTTGTATCATAGGGTATCTTAGTCCATTTCTGCTACGTTAACAACATACCATATGTTGGGTTACCAGTAAAGAAAAGAAGTTTATTTGGCTGAAGGTTCTGGAGGCTGGGAAGTCCAAGAGGATGGCACTGGTACCTGCTTGGCATTTGATGAGGGCCTTCTTGCTGAGTCAACCCATGGCAGAAGGGTGAGAAAGAGAGAGAAAGAGAAAGAGGAACGATGGGACCCTATTCTGGAGATAACCAACCCATACCTGCTATAATGACATGAATCCGTTTCTGACAGCAGAACTCTCATGACCTAACTACATTTCAGAGGTCCAAACTCTTAACACCATC
This sequence comes from Perodicticus potto, assembly GCA_963574655.1. Classification (NCBI taxonomy): domain Eukaryota; kingdom Metazoa; phylum Chordata; class Mammalia; order Primates; family Lorisidae; genus Perodicticus; species Perodicticus potto. Next base: position 883 of record CAUYRH010170946.1, on the reverse strand, counting down.
AAAATGGCAATTAAATTTCAACATGAATTTTGAAGGGGACATTCAAACCATAGCACAGGTACAATAATATTATCCCCCAATGCTCTAATAATTTAATAAAATATATGTGAAGTTCTTAATATGGTGTCTGGCATGAATAAGGACTCAATTTTAAGTACTAGGCCTTAAAATTGTAAGGTACCTCTTAAATGTAGGTCTGACATGACTGTTTTCTATTATTTCAATGATAAAATATAAAAGCAAGGGAATAAGATAATTCTCATGTGAGCAAAAGATTGTGGTTACTATGTAAGTAACAACTAAGGAACGCATATCCTTCAGGAAGAATCCACTTGAAATCAAAAGCTTCACAAAGCAAAAAGGTTAAGCTGAGAGAGCAGGGTACTCGTAGAAATGCCACAAAGTTAGAACACAGCCAGGAAAGACAGCATAGGTCAATAAAGGCACAAATTAAATTTTCACACCAGTACACCTGAATCCCTTCCTACAACTTGCTCTTCTTTGAAACTGCCTTTCCAATCTTGCCTATAAAAGTGTGGAGAACCTTGAGCTTGCCCTATCTCCCAGTCTTATTCAAACTGTGAGAAACCACATGCTGTGTTCTTAAGAATGAATTATTAATTAGAGGCTCTGTAAAACTGGACAGCACTCATTATTATTAAATCCAATATTAAAAAAGGATGCGGCTAATTACTATATTTGCTTCTCCAACTGGTCTTGATAAAACATGCTAAAGTTATTCTTTTTTTTTTTTTTTTTTTTTTTTTTTAAATACATATATTTTATTATTCTTCATTACATTATTTCCCCCCTCCCACCCGTCCGTGATAAGGCAGAATTGATTTACAGAAAAGAATACAGAAAACACCAAAGCTCCTGGTAG
>CAUYRH010170945.1:0-12826 GCA_963574655.1 Perodicticus potto | reverse complement strand
CCTTAATGTGTCAAAATCTTTGGTCATTTTGTCTTTGAATTCATTGAATTCTTGAGACATCTTTTGAATTACTGTTTGAAATTCTGAGTCCTTCTTTTCCTCCATTCTGTTGATCTTATTTGCTATCCAGATTCTGAACTCGATTTCTGACATCTCAGGCATTTGTTTATGAATGGGATCTTGTGCTATGTCTGCCTTATCATTTCTTTGGGGGAGTTGATCTATTCTGATTATTCATGTTGCCAGAGTTTTTCCATTGATTCTGCCTTATGATTTTTTTCACCATTGGCTAGGTGGGCAGGTAAGGTGAAATTGGATTGGGAGCTTCAGGAGTTGTGATTAACCAGGCCTTTGTCAAGAATCTGGGACTGATGACTATAGCTTTTTCCCCAATAGCTTTGCAAAGGACCCATACAGTATTACAGTCTGAGGCTGATGAAACCTGCTTGGTGTGGTGGGGTTGGGTGGCTCTGTCTTGTATTCAGCTGGTTCTTGTCTGATCCTAGTGAAGTCTTCACTGTGGAGAAATACAAGCAATTAAGACACCCTACTCCCCCCACCCCCACGGACAAGAACTGGAAGAGGAAAATCAACCCTTCCCGTTACTACAAAACCAGGGTACCACCCGAGAGGGTCCTTGGGTGATTGGCCCAGGTTAGGAGTTCCAAACCAATTGAGCCAGTCAGTACGAACTCTCAAGTGGGAGAGTTTGAAAGGTCTCCAGCAACTAGATGGCAGAGGTCTACTGGCTGCTCCAGTGCTCTATGGAATAAGAAAGGCCCAGCTGGTAGCTGAGTTGACCAGGGGGCTGAGTCTCTATCTTTACCTTGCTCCTCTTTCACACCCAGAACCTGGTGACCCCACAAGGCTGTGGTCCTGCTCCCTCCAATAAGCAGATGTGCCAGGGCTTAGCACCTGCCAGAGTCAAAGGAAGGTCAATGCCCCTGTGGCCCGGTCACTTTTCTCTGCTACCAGCCAGCTGGGGGAGCTGAGACCTGCCTGCCTCGGGTACTCAATAGCCACTGGCGAGTTTTCCACTTGGACTCAGTCTAATCCTGAGGGTAACAAGTCAGCGAATGCTTTTCTCCCTCAGCCACTGAAGCTTTGCCTCTGCCACTGTGCAGCAGTGGTATCCCTATAGAGTGAGTTCTGGTTTCCTCTGGCAGTCCTCAGAGTTGGGGAGGTGTCTCTCCAAGATTAGACCCTGGCAGGATCACTCTATTGTTGCTGGATCTTTGTGAGGAGTGACCCTGTGTAGCTCCCCTGCGACTACCCTAGCCAGGGAGTTCTGACTGTGGGAGCAGCTCTGGAGCATGGGGCACATGGATCCAGCAGTAGGGTGGGGGATGCTGCGCATGGTTCTGGCAGTATCTGGCCTTGGTGACTTTGACAAGGAGAGAGCTTGGCTCACAATTCTGGCTGGCTGCCTCCACACAGAGGCAGGGAGGGCACTGGGAGCAGCTCTAGCAGGCTCTGGCCGGATTAGGGTGGTGGGGCACTTGGTCCAGAACACAGGGAGGGGGGTGCTACTCATGAACCTCCTCCCACAGTCTCTGCAGGGGTTAGGCTTCTGGTTCATCAGGTAAGTGGGGAAGGGTGGACTGGAATTTCAGAATGGCAAGGAAAACTTTAGTTCAGATTTTCTGCCTGGCAAAAGAGTGTTCAGAGTCACAGCAGGGTCCCTCTGGGGAAGTAGTCCCCACTTCCTACAGCTCTCACCCTTGGGGTGAGACAAGAGGTCCTCAGTTCACTGCTCGCCTGTAGAAAACCTGCAGGAGCAAATGAAGAGAAAAAGAAAAGGAAAAAGAAAAAAGAAAACAAAACAAAACACAGCTTTCTTGGAGGAAGAGATGGGCACTTTTCCTTTCGGATGAATTTTGTACCTGAAGCTTGTTTTCTTAGAGTTGCAGAGTGACCTGCAGTTATCACTTCTCTCTCAGGTGGGCTTCCAGTCTTCAGCTTAGTTGGGTACTTTCTGGACGATATCTTTACCTCTGGACAGGAGCTTCTGTTGGAAGCTGCCTCCAGTTGGCCATCTTGCCCCCCTATTTGCTAGGGTTTTATTGAGTATTTTTGCATTGATGTTCATCAGTGAAATTGATCTGTAGTTCTCTTTTTCAGTTTGATCCTTTCCTGGTTTTGGTATAGGAGTGATGTTTGCTTCATACAATATGTTGGGGAAGGTTTTTTCCTTGTCATTGTTTCAGAATAAGTTCCTCAGTATAGGTACAAGCTCTTATTTGAAGGTTTGATAGAATTCTGGTGTGAAGCTTCTGGCCAAGGGCATTTTTTTATTGGAAGTTTTTTATTGTTTCTTCAATTTCAGTGCTTGATATTGGCCTGCTCAAGAGATCTGTTTCTTCCTAGTTAAGTCTAGGTTGATGGTGTGATTCCAGGTATTGGTCCCAAATTTCTGGGCATAGAGTTTTTTATAGTACTCAGAGATAATCTCTTGTATCTCTGTGTATCTGTTGTTATTTCCCTCTTTTCATTTCTAATTGAGGTTATTAGAGATCTTGATTTTCTGTGTCTTATTAATCTTGTGAAAGATTTATCAATTTTATTTATCTTTTCAAAAACCAGCTTTTTGTTTCATTAATTTTCTGATTTTTTTGTTTTCAATTTCATGTATTTCTGATTTAATTTTGGTTATTTCTTTTCTTCTGTTAGGTTTGGGATTGGATTGCTTTTCCTTTTATACTTCATTAGGTTGTTGATATGCTCTTTTTATATTTTTCAGATGTAGGCATCTGGAAAGAAATTTCAGATGTAGGCATCTGCAAGAAATTTCCCTTCTAGGACTGCTTTTCCCACAGGTTTTGATAGCTTGTGGCTTCATTGTTATGTTGAAGGAATTTAATAATTTCCTCCTTTATCTCCTTGACCCAACTGTCATTCAGCATAAGGTGGTTTAGTTTTCATGCCTTTGTGTGTGGAAGAAAATTTTTGTTGGAGTTGGGTTCCACCTTCATTGTCTTGGGATCTGAAAAGATACAAGGTATAGTTTCAATTCTCTTAATTTTGTTGAGGTTTTGTTTGTGTTCTAGGATATGATCTATTTTGGAGTATGTTCCAAGGGATGACAAGAAGAGCATATATTCCTTAGCTTTGGGATGATACGTTCTGTGCATGTCTATTAAACCCAGTTGTTCTAGGGTCACGTTTAAGTCCCTTGTTTCTTTGTTTAGTTTCTGTTTAGAAGATCATACAGTTCTGTCAGAGGGGTGTTAAAGTCCTCAGATAGTATGGTGTTACAGGATATCATATTGTTCAGACCAATCAAGGTCCATTTTATAAATCTGAGACCAGGTAAGATGGGTGCATAAATATTTAGACTCGAAATATCCTCTTGTTTTATTGTTCCCTTGACTAGCGTAAAGTGACTATCTTTGTCTTTCTTAATTTTAGTTGCTTTAAATCCACTTGTATGTGAAAATAAGGTTGCAACCCCTCCTTTCTACTGATTTCCATTTGCCTGAAATATTGTTATCCAACCCTTCACCCTGAGTCTTATTTTGTCCCTTAAAGTTAGGTGTCTTTCCTGGATACAATATATAGTTGTCTTGTGCTTTTTTATCCAATCAGCCAGCCTGTGCCTCTTTAAGGGGAATTCAAGCCATTAACATTTATTTGGAGAATTGACAAGAGTGGTAGAGTTCTATTCATCTCATTTAGTGAAATTCTGTTGGTTAGTTTTATCCTTTGTGCCATTGTGGAAGCTAGATTTTGTCCTTTAGTTTCTGGGTATTTACTTTGCTGGTGGACCATTGTGATGGTCAGTGTGGAGAACAAGTCTGTGTATTTCCTAGAGAGCTGGACTTGTGGTGAATTTGCTCAATGGCTGCATGTCAGTAAAAGATTTGATTTCTCCATTGATTTTGAAGCTTTGTTTAGCAGGATACAGAATTCTGGGATGTTCTCCATTGATTTTGAAGCTTTGTTTAGCAGGATACAGAATTCTGGGATGAAAATTGTTTTATTTAAGAAGATTAAAGGGCAGCACCTATAGCTTGGTGAATAGGGTGCTGCTCACATACACTGAGGCTGGTGGGTTTGAACCTGGCCTGGGCCAGCTAAAACAACAATGACAACTGCAACAACAGCCACAACAATAACGAGGTACTGTGGCAGACACCTGTAGTCCCAGCTGTTTGGGAGGCTGAGGTAAGAGAATTGCTTAAGCCCAGGAGTTTTAGGTTGCTCTGAGCTGTGATATCATAGCATTCTACCGAGGGAACCATAGCAAAATTCTGTCTAAAAAAAAAGAGAAGAAAAAGAAGATTAAAATTAGATGACCATTCTCTTTTGGCTTGAAAAAAAGTTTCAGCCATAAAGTCCCTTGTCACCCTGATGGATCTGCCCCTGTAGGTTAATTAGCAGCTTGCAGAATTTTCTCTTTCTCTTTGACTTTGGAGAGATTCATTACAATGTGCCTTGGAGACATTCTATTTGAGTTGAGATGATCCAGAGTTTGATATCCCTCTAAAAGGATTGTGTTTGGCTTGTCACCTATAGGTCAGTGGCTAGGGCGCCAGCTACATACACCAGAGCTGGCAAGTTCGAATCAGGCCTGGGCCAGCCAAACAACAATGACAACTACAACCAAAAAAAAAAAAAAAAAAAGCTGGGCACTGTGGCAGGTGCCTGTAGTCCCAGCTACTTGGGAGGCTGAGGCGTGAGAATCACATAAGCCCAAGAGTTTGAGGTTGCTGGTTGCTGTGAGCTGTGACACCACAGCACTCTACCAAGGGTGACAAACTGAGACTCTGTCTCAATAAATAAATAACAAATAACAGGAGTGTGTTGGAATCTTTGGTGACACTTGAAAATTTTTCATTTATGATATCCTCTAGTACAGCTTCCATTCCTTTGAACCATTCTTCTTCCCTTTCAGGGATACTTATAATTCATATTTGAATGCTTTATGAAGATCCATAAATCCCTAAGCAATTGCTTGATGTTTCTCTCTTCTTTCCTTCCTCTTTAAAAACCTAGATTACCTCAAGAACCTTCTCCTATATATCAGATATTCTTTCTTCTCCATGGTCGAATCTGTTATTGATACTTTCTACTACATCTTTAAGTTCCCTGATAGATTCCTTCAATTCTGTGAGCTCTGATATATCCTTTCTTATTTCTTCATGTATTTCATTCACCATTTCGGTCAGGTTTTGCATTTCCTTTTTTAATTTTCTACTTTTCCTTCGTTGATTTTGCCTTCCATATTTTAAATTCCCTTCCTGTCATTTCCACAATTTTTTTTTTTTTTTTTTGGGCTGGGGCCGGGTTTGAACCTGCCACCTCTGGTATATGGGGCCAGTGCCCTACTCCTTTGAGCCACAGGCACCACCCCACAATTTCTTTATGGAATCCTCTGTATTAGTTACCTTAGGATCCCTTGGGGGAGGGGTTGATCTGTTCTGGTTTTATATGTTGCCAGAACTTTTCTGTTGGTTCCTCCTCATGTATGTTTTCTTTTGTTTCCTTCCTTCCCCTATTTTTCCCTCTTACTTCCTCCTGCCCTTTAAAGTATCTTGCCTCTGTGTTTAGGTATTGAAGAGTCCTTTTGGTATAGGGCCAAAAGAAAGAGAAGAGTAAAGAGTGATAAGAGATAAAAGAAAGAAACAGACAAACAAATAGAAAAAGGGGGGAGTGAAAAGAAAAAGTTGAAAAAAAGGAGAGAAGGACAGAAAGAAAGAGGAGAAATAGTGGTGTTCTGCAGAGTGCTTTGACCCACACCCACAATTCTAGGAGGCTCGGGGGCCAGGCTTGGTGGATCCCTCTAGGTCAGGAGGTCCTTACCAGCCTGAGCAAAAACAAGACCCCCACCTCTGCCAAATGTAGAAAAAAATCAGCAGTATGTTACAGTGGGGACCTACCAATATCATCTTTCTAAAGGCTAAAGCTAGCAGGATACCCTCTACCAAGGGCTCAACACCTCCGTGAGCCAGGCCAATGGCATGACACCCCAGCCTTACCTACACCTCAGAGTAAGGCTTTGTTCCATAAATAGAATACGGAATGAAATAGAATAAATGATAGAAGGGGGCAGTTAGGGTTTTTTTTTTTAAACTGTAATAAAATTATTTTATTTAGTTATATCCAACTCTAATAGCTTAAAATAAAAATTTCCGTGGTTTTAATTGAACTGTATGTGACTTTATTTTAAAATGTTTTTCATTTTTTCTTCCCAGCTACTCGGGAGGGTGAGGCAAGACAATCACCTAAGCCCAGGAGTTGGAGGTTGCTGTGAGCTGTGTGACGCCACGGCACTCTACCGAGGGTGATAGATTGAGAATCTGAAACCTAAAAAAAAAAAAAAAAAAAAAAAAAAGGTCCCTTTTCTCATTAAAATAATTTCTAAACCAGTCTATGTGCTCAACCTTCTGTTTAACACTCAGATATGGGTTTTTGGAAAGGCCACATGTCACCAGCTCCATGAAATGGTGAAGTGGTCCTTGTTTTGGGAAATCCTCCAGGTATTTATCCAGAAATATATGTTCATGAAATTCTTAACCATCATCATCAAAACCTGCTCCATTGTTAATAGGGAATTCCCATAGCTTCCCTTCTTTAGTCCACTGATCATCTCTTCAAACCCATTCTGAAAGGGCTGTTCAGTTATTGTGGCTAACTGCTTAGCAAATTCCACATCCCCAATGAAGGCAATGTGTCTGTTTCAGGTGCTTCTTCAGTAAATGCCTTGATGTCAAAAATATTAAGTCTCTTGCCCTTGAATAAATCTCTCCTTTTTCTAAGATTAGTAGTCTTCTCTTAGCCAATATAACTGTCAAGTCCTTCATCAAATTGAATCTGATGCTCTGGTCTTGTATTAACTCTGGCTGTAGCTGATCTGGCAACTTTCATATCTGACACTATGTTACTAAAACTACTTTTTGGTCTCTCTCCATCTTTCTGTGCCCTTGAGTCTTCCTGATGCTGTTGGAGCTACCTAAGCAGTTCTGACTTGGTCATTGGCTTGTCAAAAGGGAGGCAATCTGCAACAGCAGATGCAGCTGTCACCAGCTCAGGAATCAGGTCTCATTTCTGTTCTTGGCATGTTCTATATTTCTTTGAAGTCTGCCAATTGTAGTCCCCAAACATTTAAGTGGTCTTTTCTTGGGTGGCTTTGTGGTCTGTACATTCACTGTGCTTAATTCAACTTTCATGCCTTTAATAATATCTAACAAGTCTATTTGAGAGGAAATGAGCAAACTAACTGCCCAGCTTGCTTAAGACAAATGGCCAAAATTTGTGAATCTAGTCTATTCTTATAAGAAGGAAAAATAATTACCATTGCATATTGCTGGATGTCCTAGGAACCCAATGGGAAAATTTCCAAAAGAATTACCCATAAAAGGAGATAATTAATGAACATAAAACCAGAAATTATTGAGATAAAAAGAAAAGTAGACATAATATGTCTAACTTAAGAAAACCTAGTTCACTGACAATACCAAAAACATAGGCTCCCTCCAAAGGGTTTATTTAAGGAAAGGAGAAAGAAAACAAGTTGGGGGTTAGAAAGAAGGTAAAGGACAGATAAAGGTGAGATTATTTTCAAATAATTAGAAAAGGAACATGTAAAACTATAGTAACAAATTTTAAAATTCAGTAGGAGTGTCTTAGCTCAAAATTTGTCCCTCAAAGCTACCTCACACCTGCATATTTAGCAGGACAGTGGGATGTACACAGCGAGGGGTTTTGCAATGTTTGCTTCACAGTATGGGATTTGCTGCCTCTCCTGCTGAGGTCCTGTTTTAATGGCTCTGTTTATTTTACAGGAAAGAATTTCTGCTTGTAAACTGCATAGCCACTGGGAAAATGGACATCAGTATTGACATGGAAACCGAATATGCTGAACTGGTTCTATATGTGGGAACAGTCATTCTTGGAGAGAAAAATAGAAAAAAAATGAAAAATCGTCAACTGAGAAAGAAGCAGAATGATAATGTCTTAATTGCTATGTGTGCTCTGCTCAACTCTGGAGGGGGCGTGATCAAGGCTGAAATTGAAAATAAAGACTATAATTATTGCCGAGATGGAGTAGGACTAGATTTGGAAAATTCTTTTCAAAGTATTCCATCATTTGTATCTAGATACCTCGACATGATGCAGAAGGGAGACAACTTTCTGATTTTTGTAAAATCATGGAGCTCGGAAACATCTGGTCTGCGGATTATCACCTTGAACACCAATTTGTACAAAAGAGACGTAACAGCTACAGAAGCCCTGGACGCCACTACTGCACTGGAATTCCTCAAAGACATGAAGAAAACTCAAGGGAGATCATATGTAAGACCCCGATTGCCTGCAAAGAGGGCTGGTATAGATGGTGTACAAGAAGAAAGTAACATAGAGGCTTTGGCTGATGACTTTTTCCAACGTACAGAACTTGAGCATAAAGAAAAAGTAAACTTTACTGAATCCACACATGTTGAAATGAAAGACTTCTCAACAGGAAAATTATTACAACGAATTAAAGAGATTCTCCCTCGATATGTTTCTGCATTTGCAAATACTGATGGAGGATATTTGTTCATTGGTTTAAATGACAATAGGGAAATAATTGGCTTTAAAGCAGAAACGAGTGATCTTCATAAATTAGAAAATGAAATAGAAGAGTGTATTAAGAAACTGCCTGTTCATCACTTCTGTATGGAACCGAGTGAGATAAAATACTCATGCAAATTCCTTCAAGTCTGGGAATTTTCTGAGGGAATTAAGAAAAGTCTTTGTGGATATGTTTGTGCACTCAGAGTGGAGCGATTCTGCTGTGCAGTGTTTGCGGAAAACCCTGACTCCTGGTGTGTCAAAGATGACCGTGTGAGGCAGTTCACCACGATGGATTGGATCCAGTTCATGGTGGAGGATAAACCAGGTTGAAGAATGGGGACTAGCAATAAAAGATGCATTTGGTGGGGTGGCGGGAAGGTTTTTTTCGTTGGGTTGGGGCAAGATCAATGGTCCTCACCTAATTTACTAATTTCTGGTGAATACAATCAATAATTTACTGCTTCTTATTTTCTTCTACCCACTTAGGAGAAGATAGATAGTCCATACAGCAGGCACATTATCTACTTTCAGTAGCCATACCTGGTGCAAAAATCCAATGAACCCTGGATGTTTCTTTCCATCACCTACTTGAAGGAAGGCCTAATTCTCAGCCCTTCTCCTTTATCTTTCTGAATCAATTTCAGTAACTGGTCATTTCTTTCTCTCAGGGACACCTGTTAACTTTTTCTTACTTGCTCCTACATCTTTTCTTACCCCCTTTCCATTTATTTCCTGTAAAACTTCTTCTCTTTTCCTTTCACATTTGTAGGCCAAAATGTAAGATAAAAGAATAATGCTGGTGTTTTATCTGGTTTTGGAAAAGGAATGCCTCAAATGGAATTGGACCAAGCACTAGCAACTTACAAAATCTTTGAAAATGCAAGCTTCTTCCTCAGAATCTGACAAAATACAACTTTACTTTTCTAGCCATCACTTCTAATTTTAACTGCTTTTAAAATAAATCCAATTATATAATGTATTAAATTACTACTAACACCTTTTTACTGTTAATATTCATTTGAAATATAGAGTGTTTCATCAGCAACTATTGTGCCCAGGGGTTCCATACTGTCAAACAAGCCAAATTTACAGCAGAGTCCTTTTATTGAAGAGCCAGCAGCGACTGCCTCAGTGTCCCAACATGAGGTTTCTGAGAGCAGCTCCGAGTGCTTAAGGAGTCGGGTTTTTTTTTTTGGTTTTTGTGGTTTTTGGCCAGGGCTGAGTTTGAATCCGCCACCTCCAGCATATGGGGCTGGTGCCCTACTCCTTTGAGCCACAGGTGTCGCCCAGGAGTTGAGTTTTTAAGGCTTGGTCTGCATCCTGGTTGGCACACAGGCTGTCCAGGTGTATTTGGGTGGGGTAGCAAGCAAACAGGGATTGTACGGAAGCAGAATTTTGCAGTTGGTTAGCTATACATCATACATCTTTGTTACAATACCCCCTGCCACCCGGTATTTCTTAAAGGTCAATTTGGGGATAGTTGGTATTTCCTGGTCCGTTTCTCAGGGGAGTTAGTCAAGCAAGAAGTTAATGAATACTTTCCCATCTATCTTGGGAGTGAACCAGACTTACTCCATTTTGTTGAGGTTTTGCAGCCCAGAAATTTGCCAGGAGTTAACTGATATTTTTCCATTATAGCCTAGGCCTAACACAACAAGGGTTAGTTTTACAATTTTATCTAACTTAGGATTATAGCCACAATATCTAAAAATGTTTTATCAGGAAAATGGGGTCAATTCCAAGTAGACTTTTGATGTACTATGAGTTAGTAAGTTGGGAGTCTGCCTTGTGCCAAATTAAAAATGTGATTTTTGTTTTCTAAGATTTTCCCAGAAGGCTAAATGAAGAGCTAACCTCTCGAAGACGTGTGCCACCAATTTCTGTTCTGCGTATTTTAGCTCCTTACAAATACTGCTTGCAAAGTTCCTGTCCAGGTAATTTAACTCTAACTTCTTTTGTACTTGGTGTGACTATGTTCCAGACTTCTCTTCAATCCACTCTATCTTCAAATTTGTTATCAGAATACATGCTTGTGTTTATAGGAATTCTTTGGTATTTTTAATCATTGAGTCTGTAAAATTTTAATTTTTCAGATTTGGATTAAAATGTTCTTGGCATAATCGGAACTCCTTTACTTGAAAGTAAGAGCAATCCAACTGAGTTTAATTTTTTATTTTTTGAGACAAAGTCTCACTTTGTCATGCTTGGTAGAGTGCTATGGCATCATGGCTTACAGCAACCTCAAACTCTTGGGCACAAGTGATCCTCTTGCCTCAGTCTCCCAAGTACCTGGGACTACAGGCGCCAGCAACCACATTCGGCTATTTGTTTTAGAGACTGGGACACTAAAAGCACACACCACAACACCCAGCTAATTTTTAAATTTTTTGCATAGACAGGGTCTCCCTATGTAGTAAATTAATACATATTGTATATGTCATATGTATAATATACTGTATTCTTACAATAAAGTAAGCTAGAGGAAAGAAAAAGTTGTTCAGAAAATCATAAGGAAGACAAGATATGTTCAGTATTCATTAAGTTGAAGTGGATCATCATAAAGGTCTTTATCCTGATCACCTTCATGTTGAGTAGACTGAGGAAGAGGAGGGTCCGTCTTTCTGGCTCGGGGGCGATAGAGGTAGAAAAAGGTTGGCATATGAGTGAACCCATGTGGTTCAAACTCAGGTTGTTCAAGGGTAAACTCTGTATCTGTTTAACTCTAGTCTCTAGTCTTAAGTTCAGGGATATTTAGGCAAAGGTCCTTCTACTTTGCTAGGACTTGAATTCCAATCTGTATCTCTGCAGCACCATGATGGGCTGATAAAACTTATGTTCAGCTCTTTGGTCTCCCATTTGATATTTTCTTCTGTTTTTCCAGCATCTCACCTGTGTAAGCCAGTTGGGTTGAGGGAAATTTGTATGTAGATTTTGGCTTCTTTTGTGATGTTTCAACTAATCTGAGATTTTACTTCTCAAATTCCAGCTCTTTGGGCAGCCCTGAATTCTGGCCACTTTTTTCCCTCAGTCCAGTAAAACTGCTGCTTTCTGCTTGGGCTTTATTTATCCATACCATGTTATAGAAAATCTCCTTGGGGAGAAAGCAGAAGTGAATGTGAAGCTACTTCTGTGCTTCCTCCGTATCAAACATTGTAGCCCTTTTGGTCCTGCTTGAATTGGTTGCTCTATAGTTCTTTAAATTATTGTTTGATGTATTTTACAGCTTTTATAGTTATGTATGGTGGGTGGGTTGGTCTGATACAAGCTACTTTTTACCACTTAAATTGGAGGTTTGCAGTGTTTTATAATTTATTATCATTGTTTCCTTATCTAGGACTATCAGAAGAGAAAATATGTACTCCAGATGTCCATTACATCAAATTGTTCTCACAAATAATATGGAAAGAAATGGACTTTGCCAGTCAAGGTTTATGGATCTTCTTCTGCAGGAGCTGGTCTTTGTGTCTGGGCTTGGAAGAGAACAAGAAAGTCATCTGTGATGCTCTTCTGATTTCCCAGAGAAATCCACCAGTCCTGTTCACCTTGTGTAGGTCACTAGATGAGGAGTTAAAAGGCTATTCTAGACAGACTGCCCTAACTTTAAAGCAGAAGCTAGTAGAACTTGGGAACTACCCTGTAAAACTTTGTATCAGGAGAAAGATCTTCTGCTTGAGTCCTGAAGGCGAGGGAAGCTGCTGTTATGATTCAGAAAGGGAAGCATTTTATCCAGGACCTTACTACCATGTGACCCGTAAAACTAGGAAAGCCTTGCTGATGGCCCTTTCTAAAGTCTTATGGAGACTCAACTGTTTGAGACTCAGGTTTATCTCTAGGAGTCCCAGTGACTCTCACAGAATCAAGAAAATATTTTTTAAATATTGTCCTGCAAAGCTTTTCTAAATCATGGAAGATGGACTGGGCTACAGAAATATTTTTCATTATATAATTGATGATATTTTTGTTTTTTCTGGATTTTTGTTTAGATTTAAAAAATTCTTTATTAAATCATAACTGTGGGCTCGGTGCCTGTGGCTCAGCGGGCTAAGGCACCAGCCACGTACACTGGAGCTGGCGGGTTTGAATCCAGCCCGGGCCCGCCAAACAACAATGACAGCTGCAACCAAAAACTGGCCGGGTGTTGTGGCGGGCGCCTGTAGTCCCAGCTACTTGGGAGGCGGAGGCAAGAGACTCGCTTGAGCCCAGGAATTGGAGGTTGCTGTGAGCTGTGATGCCACGGCACTCTATCCAGGGTGACAGCTTGAGGCTCTGT
>CAUYRH010170944.1:0-32895 GCA_963574655.1 Perodicticus potto | reverse complement strand
TGTATTAAAGGGCCGTGGCATTAGGAGGGTTGAGAACCACTGTATTAAAGGGCCGTGGCATTAGGAGGGTTGAGAACCACTGTATTAAAGGGCCATGGCATTAGGAGGGTTGAGAACCACTGTATTAAAGGGCCGTGGCATTAGGAGGGTTGAGAACCACTGCTCTAAGTAGAAGATCCCTTCCTCTCCTGGCACCCAACCCCAGCAAAGTCCTGCTCTACTCACTGGCCAAACTGGTCAGCCTCACCAGCCACTGTCCCCAAGACCCTTTCAGACCCAACAAAGGGCAGAAGTGCCCCCTAACAGGACACAGGGAAGCACTGAGACGGAGACCACAATGTCAGGGGGACGGACATGCCCAGACATCCCAAATCGCACCAGCACTTGCCCCAGGCAACTTGGTGTGAATGTGTCACAACAAGGGGGCAAACTTTTACATCACCGCTAATGCATTTGCTCCCCGCAGATGAAACACAGGCCCCAGCACCACCAAGAGGCGAAGGGGTTAGGGGCTTTGAAGGAGGCCTGCTCAAGAAAGCCCTTTTTAAAAGTGCATTTTCATCTTTCTCTTCCGCAGTGATCTTCTGCCATGGTGGAATGTAAACACCACAGGAATAGACAGAATCGTGAATTAAGGATTTGGACGCCTTGCTTTAGAAGTAATCTTCAAAGAATGTGCACCCTAAACATCAGAGTCGCGCAACGAGGCTCCGAGCGGCTTGTGACTGCCTGGAAGACGGCACAGGTCACACCTATTATTACCAGCCGGGTCCTGAATTGCTTTTAAAAATCAATAGAAAACATGTTCTTACATCTTGTCTACTTGGCGAGAGGGCAGACTCGGGGAGTGCTGTCTTTGCCCAGAGAGGAGACTGTTGGAAGGATGTCCCCTAAAACATTCCCCGGGGTGGGCATAAACACGAGGGCCGCAGCAACTGCTCCCCCCCAGGAAAAAGGAGAACGCACTGGAGCCCGGTGGCTTCACAAACTGTCCCCCCAAAGGCACGCAACAGCTCCCCTCTGTTCCTTTGACCAGATCTGAGTCAACACAGCCACGGAATAAACAGCCACGGCAACACAGCGTGGTAGGAAGCTGAGCCCCACGAGGCAGAGGTGGGGGATTTCCACGGAACTCAGCCATTCTGCTCCGCATGTGGCTTTGGGTGAGTCATTTGGTGTTCTGAGCCAGGTAGGCTTGTTTGGGAAATCAGACTGATGCCCCCACTTTACAGGATACCTGAAGATTCAGTGAAAAAATGCACGGAAAGTGCCCCGTAACTGAGCCCCAGCAGTGGTTTTCGGCATGGTCATTAGCTCCCCTCCCCTTCCTCGTCCTCCCTTTCTCCTCCCCCCTCCTCATTTCTAATAGCAACATTATTAACTGTCCTGCAACCATTCCTTTCCAATCATTTAGAAGCACAAAACCAGGCACTGTGTTTGCTGAGTAGCTGGAGGGAGATGGGTTTGTTTTTCTTTGAAGAGACAGAGTCTCAATTCATCACCCTAGGTAGAGTGTTGTGGCGTCACAGCTCACAGCAACCTCCAGCTCTTGGATTTAGGCAATTCTCTTGCCTCAGTCTCCCGAGTAGCTGGGAC
This sequence comes from Perodicticus potto, assembly GCA_963574655.1. Classification (NCBI taxonomy): domain Eukaryota; kingdom Metazoa; phylum Chordata; class Mammalia; order Primates; family Lorisidae; genus Perodicticus; species Perodicticus potto. Next base: position 31,299 of record CAUYRH010170944.1, on the reverse strand, counting down.
TACATGCTCCCACCACAACACCCGGCTATTTGTTATTGTTGTTGTTGTTGTTGTTGTTGTTGTTGTTGCAGTTTGGCAGGGGCAGGGTTCGAACCCGCCACCCTCGGCATATGGGGCCGGCGCCCTTGCCCACTGAGCCACAGGCGCCACCCCAGATGGGTATTTTTAATCCATACTTAGGCAAGGGCGTTCCCAAAATCCAAAGGCAAAACCCGTGGAATAAGCTAAATGTGCTTTTGTGAGCACAGAACCCAGAAGCATCTTCCCAGATTAAATCTGTATGAAAAGCACAAAAGTCAAATGCTGAATGATACATTAATTATGCACAACCAAAGATCTGGGAGAGGTTAAACCCCCATTTGGCAGCAAATTGAGTTCTTTTATTTGATATGAAATCTGTACTCTGGTAATGATTTGTCCTTCCTCCTTAATGTCACCAAACTTCCGGGGGAGGGGTGCTAAAAAGACAGAAGGAAGGTCTAGGGGCAGACAAAGGTCTTCCTTGTTAAAAGATGAAATCAAATCGGCACCAGGAATAATGGCTCCTCAGAACTGCTGCTGGCCAAGGTCAGAAGTCAAACACACCTGAGCCGTATTAATAATATATCGCCCCACTTGCCCCGTTAGGGAGTTATGAAGATTGTTTCTGACGTGGATGGAATGGCAGTTTACGTGATGAAAGGTTTGAAGACTCTCCGATTGCACACACTCTCTACAGCCAGACCTTTCAAAAACATCTCCCCAACTTCACCACATAGAAATCCGAACAGGTATGAGCCACCCAAGCTTTGTAGGCTGTTGTTTGCTTGTTAAAGCTGCACGTTCTTAAGATCATGGACGAGGCTGTGGATAAATCTTGGTAACGTCCTTGTCATCTGCTATTCTACACCTACTTGGTTTGACTTGGGACACATAATCGAGACACCACACCACACGTGGCTCTGGCGTGAACAGAGCCAGGTCACTTCTGCTCGTGACAACATGCAGGGTTGAGGTCAAAGAAAGGATGTAGGAGGAATTCTGTTGCCCCGAGTGGGGCTTGGCTGCCTGGTAAGGTGACAGGTTCTCAGGAGACAAGTGTCTGGTTATTATCTCTGAGATGTGGCCTGGAGTACTGTCTGAGTTCGCAAAATGTCACCGAATTAGGATAACCAGGAGAAACTAAGCAGGCAGTAAAGGAGGTTTGCTGACGTTTAACTATTTCTCCAGGCTCGCTGCATAAACCATCAGAGAATACAGCAAAAGGTCACCTGGCCCCAAACGGGATGACGGGCAACAGTACCACCTGTGAGACTGGACTTCTGGGGGCGGTGGGGAGGGGGCAGGAACTAGGATGTTTAATGCGCATCCCAAACCATCCTCTTGCCTGCCGTTAGTATCGAACACTTTCCTGATTTTGCAGATGGGGAAACTGAGATACAATTGGGGTGAGAAAAGATGCCCGAGTGAGTAACCAAGTCCAGGCCGGGACCCAGGGGGTTGTGCTCCGTCCTGACTCTGCTTCTGAATTGGACACAGTGGGTACACACTGAAGGTGCCCCTGGATATATTCTTCAATTTTGCTCACACAATCAGACAGCTGACACATGGCACTTGGACAGGAAAAGGGGGCTGGCAGACTCTGGGAAAAAGAGCTGGGAGGCAGACAGGGGCAAGTGGACCCCCAAATCCAGGTGGAATTCGGGAAGAACCAGGTCCCCCCCAGCCTTCTGGAGCTAGAGACATATTAGTAGGTCACCACCAAGAAACACAACGCCAAGGAATTCCTCATTTTACTCAGTCAAGAAACCCATTTGTGCTAAGAATTTTACTACCCAAAAGATCTGACTTTAAATGATCATGACTTCGAGTCTCCCTAGTAGAGTCGTAGGGCCTTTCGTCTTAAAAAATAATTAGTAGACATTTTTACTCATGGAATTGAAAAGAAAAAAAAGCTAGCCTTGGCAACCACCTAGACAGAAAATAGTTTTTTCACCTCAAGAAGTCTATAAAGCATGAACGATTCAATGCAAAATTATTCCAAATGTTAAAAAAAAAACCTATGTTCTTCATTGTCTTCAGTTATTCATTAAGGTTTTATTACTTTATTCTCCCATCCTAGACCACCCTCCCCAAGGGGGCCAGACATAGTGTGCAGTGGGACGCGGGGGGAGTCTGTGGCCTGCATAGCCCTGGACCCGTAAAGGAAAAAGAAAGAGAAGGGAAATTCTGTCCGCAGGGAGCTTGCAATCTAGTTGAGGAAAAAATATTATATGCACACAGGAGAAATATATTTCTACGTAAATAATAAACAAATACAGTGACTTTGAAGAAGACATTTTACAGCAAAGAATTCTATAAGACAACCAGGTGAACACCAAGATTTGCGGGGGGCTATTCCTTCCCAGATTCATTCCTGCTTAATTATTTTTCTGTAGGAATCCCTGTTTGCTGCTGCCTTGTGGGGAAGCATTTCCAACGCTTTTCAGCAAACTGGTTCTTCTGGTTACATGGAAGAGCTCCCCAAGACGGGAGTCACTTGGGCAACAGGATACAGCCCGGGTTTAAAGCCCTTTCTCCCCTTCTGCAATCATTCTCCAGGATTCAAGTGTCTTGTTGAAGCCAGTGGGGTTGCTCCACCTCGCTCATCAGACAGATGAGGGCCTCACCAATCAGGGAGCCACAGCGGCGCCTTCTCCAGCTCCACGACGCCTCTGCCCGGGGACCCCTATCAAGAGCTGCAGTAGATGAGGACGTGGAGTGACTAACAACTTTCTCTGTGTTAATCAGGGCCCCACACAGCTGGCTCTCAGCAGTGACAAAAAACCTGACTCGAAGGGTCCGTGCCCAACCTACTGATGTCAATGGAGAGACGCCCGCGGCAAGAGCTGCGCGTGGCTGACCTCGGACGGAGTGGTCCGGGCAGGGCGGATGGCTTGGGCGCAAAGAACCCACGCCTGATGAAGCCAGTACCCCCACACAGGGCAGGAAAACTTGGCACTGACACTAATATATTCTCAGTGTAGAAACGGCCGTCCTTCTGAACTATCGCGGCAACCTCTTGGTGAGTCAGGAGGGGGCTGCAGCTGTGGCTCCCGTCTCTAACAATGGGACAAAGGATGCATTAGGGGACAGTGCATTTTAAGACACATCATTGTTCTCAAAGGGTCTAGGGCAAAGTCCTGAATCCTTACTTTCCTTTGGGAGAGTAGAGTTCTTTCAAAAAAATATTAATCAATTGTCTGCCATTACAAGTCGCTATTCTAGAAGTAGAGTCATCCAGAGACCATCAGGGTTGGGGAGTCTGGATCCAACAGAGACAGAGATGGGTAGGTGTTCCGACAATGAATAAAATCAGTAAAGATAATCACCAGGAAAAAAAACACAACAGGACAACAGAGGAGACTGGGGCAGGTCGGAAGGAGAAGGCGGCCAGGGAAGGCCTCCCTGGACAGGCACCATTTTCGTGGAACCTCAGAGCTGAGACAGAGGAGCCGGGTGAAGGGTGCAGATTTGAGGTTCTGGACAGAGGAAAAGGGCTGGTGCCCAGGCTCTAAACTGAGATCAAGCCTGCGTGTGCAAGGAACTAGGAGAAGACCAGTAAGGCTGGAGGCTAGCAGACGATGGCAGGCGAGGGCAGCTAGGTACACAGAGGTTAGACCGTGATGACGCCACCCACCATCTCAAGCTTATCAGAACTCTCCTTAAGTGGAATTTTGTCTTCTAGCTGGTCCAGTGGCCTCTTTTCTAGCTTCAGCCTGTTCTAAATCTTCCTAATGTTCTCCACTGGCATTCTCCGAAAGGTAGGAAACAGCCGTCTCTTTGAAAAAACAAAGCCCTCCAGGCAACCTCAACACTGCCCTCTTTGCAACTGCTCAGGCGAGCCTGTTACTGGCCCCCTTTCCTGGCCAGGTGCTGGTCAACTGGTTAATTAGCCAGATCGCCCCTAGAAGGAGACACACCCAGGGGATGCCCAAAGCTCAAGGGGCCAAGGGGCAAAGAGAACTAGCTGGCCGAGGCTTCCCGGGACGCAGTGGTCTGGACGCCTTTGTCCACGCAGAGCCAAGGTGAGGCAGGACAGCATACAGCTGAGTTTTGAAATCCTTCTGTAATTATGGCTTGAGCTGAGAAAATGCACATGAGTTCACAGGATGACAAATATTAGCATGCTTCTCCAAGTTCAAGTGAGTTGTCAATAAGGCAATTAAACAGCATCAATACTAGGCACTGTATGTTATTATCTGCTATTCTAAATCCCGGGCTTTTGTGATCCCTGGAAAACAAAGAAGGGTAGGCAGCGGCGATACAAATACTTTTTTACACAAGTGAGAGACATAATTCTGTATTAATGCAACCACCCAGTACCGGAGGGGCCGGGGGCCCGGGAGTGGATTGTTCTTAAACACTGTATGAAGAACTCAGGGTGGTGAGCACCAGGCTAGGTGGGAAGGACTGTTAGAAAGGAAAATTAGCAATCCTGTGTCTAAAGCAGATCAATCACTCACATCACGTGCCCACGTCAATAGCTGCCTGAGTAAGTACCAGCATTTACCTTAATCAACTGACAATCGGGACTCGGAAATCAAAAACTCCAGATTCTTCTAGGGAACCTGAGAAAGAACTTCGGGTAAAATTAATAAACGTGAATGGACATAATCTTTAAGAAATGATATATCTATACACAAATACACATTTATATTCATATACGTAAAAATATATCTATATATATGAAAACCTATATAGTATCGTGCTAAACAGCAATTTGGAATGAACTGTCTCTTGAATACAAATTGCAATGGCAAAACTTTTTCATTGTTCCCCCAGACAAAAACCGACACAATGCAATCTCTATACATCTGCAGACTCAAAAAATCATTTTCCTCCAAAAATAACTTGCAAAGCATTAAATGCATTGGAACGGGAGGAGACGCTAAAACTACTATTTGTTGACACTTTGTGATTTAGGATTGAACAGAGAAGTTGTCTCCAAATTAATGAGGCAGATATAATAGGGCACTGTCAAAATATTGATTTTATTTTATCCTACCTATTGTTGGCATTTTTCTCTAAGTTGGAGAAAAATATAATTTTTTCATTAGTGTTACTATTATTATTATTACATTATTTGCTATTTATTATGGAAAAGCAATCTCGTGTCACTTTTGAAGATTAATATAGAACAATCACATGGAAATTGTGAGAGAGACTAAAATAAAATACCAAATGTTTCCCAGACAATTATTACTATAGACGGAAATATTTCTTAAGTTGGAAAAGAAGAACTATTGGTTCAGATTTCATAATACGTGATGTATAAATTTAGAAATCTTTTTTTTTTTTAAGCAGGCCCTCACTGGGCTTCGAACCCACCACCCCCAGTGCACGGGCTGGTGCTCTAACCATTGAGTACAGGCACACAGCCTAGAAATCTCTTTGTAGTAGAGTAAAAATATTATTCTAACACTTAAAAATTAAAATTATTATATTCATGTTTATATAGCATACTTCATAATAATCCAACGATAGTCAACATATACTCTTAGATAAAATTGGGGGGGCACTGTTTACCAAGAATCTGTTCCTTTATCCTTAAGGATTATTTTTTATATTGTCCTTAAACATTTTTTTCTTTCAACTCATCATAGATTTTTGCTAAGGAAGGAGAAATATTTAAGTAACTTTTCTGAAAATGTAATAAAAGTCATGCATTTATTCCCATAATTTTTCGATTGAGTCATTTACATTTTAATATTTTGCATCTAAGTTACCATGATATGAAATACGATATGTATGCAGGACTCTTTGGAATGTTTACAGTTATTTAATGAAATTCACTTAACCATTTAAAATCAAATGATGAGAAAAAAAAAAGTTCAGTATCCAAAGAGCCGGGATATACTTCACTTTCCACTTAAAAAAAAAAAAAAAAAGGAAAAGAAGAAAAAAATTAAAAGTTACCATTGTAATAATGTAAGTAATGAATCAAGAAAGGCCGTGGGCGGCGCCTGTGGCTCAAGGGAGTAGGACGCCGGCCCCATACACCGGAGGTGGCGGGTTCAAACCCAGCCCCAGCCAAAAACTGCAAAAAAAAGGCCAGGCGTGAGATATACTTTCAAGTTCCACACCAAAAATGTCTCTTTGGAGTCACAGGTGACACAAATGAGAGTCTGGTGTTCCTGCCATCCTGTGGATGACACCCCCTCCCCCCCTGCTGCCGAAAGCGTTGGGAGAGGGCAAGTGTGGATCTGAAGAAAGTGTAAGGTCTGGGGGCAGGGAGCCCCCTTTGCGGCATTTTCCTTCTCACCCTGGTGCTCAGCACACAGCCTGATGGTGACGATGGCAAGGAAAGGGTGGAAGGGAATGTGGGAAGGAAAAACAGGGACCCCTGCGATGCTGCTGTAGATCTCCAGATCCACGGTCAGACTTTGTGAAGCACAGCCACGTCTAACCAAGGGAAGTGGGAAAGAACCGTGCAGTCGGGGGCACCCCTGCAGCTGGGGTGACGGACGATGACAGAGAGGGCAAACGGGCATCACAGAATCCCCTGTGAACCTCAACACCAACCCTACCGTTTTGTACCTTTCTGCCTTTGCAGCCAACTTTATTTTCTAACTTCTCTCCGCGCCTGGCACAGGGTAGACGCCTACCAGGAGCTCGCGGAACTGATGGTTTGTACAGGAAGGAAGATATCAACTTTGGGTGGCAGCCACGCTGCAACAGGCAGACACTCTCCAACAGACAGTCCCCCTCACCAGGCTGTGCTGACAGTGAAGAGACAGCCGCCCCAACTACAAGGCTTCTCCTCCAAGACGACAAAGTAGTGCTGTTCTTTTGGGAGCTCCAGACACCTGGCCTTCTTTCTTCTCAAACCAAGTTCTCTCCAACCTTAAGACTTTGCAGATGCTGTTCCCTCTGCGTGCAGACCTTCCCTGCCCTTTGCCCTGCTGGCTTCTTCTCACTCTTAGCCCTCCCAGGAGACGCCACTGGCCGTCTAGTTGAAGAGGAGATTTCCCCACCACCCTCTGCCTCTTCCTTCCCAGTCTTCATGGTCACGGGTGAAAGGGTAACTACACTTCTGTCTCCATCTCTCTCTCTAGAGCAGCAGAAACCATGGAGGGCAAGTCCACGTCTGTGTCTCCAGCAGCAAGCACAGTGCCTGGCACGTGATAGGTACTGAGCAGAGCTTGGTGACACCGCTCAGGGAGGAGACGACAGTGGAGTGTGGCAGTGATGGGCCCTGCTCACGGCACTGTCTGCTCCAGCCCAACCACACGGCAGCTTCAGCTGGTCCTCAGGCACCACGCACAGTCCTGCCTCAGGGCCTTTGCACTTGCTGTTCTCAGAATGCTCTTGCTCAGACCTCCCCCACCAAGTCCCCTACGCAGCGAGGCTCCCTGCTCAGCCTACCCTGCCGTGCCCCGTTCCTTGCTTCATCTTTCCACACAACACGAGTCATCATTTCACATGCTACGCATTTGAGAGGAAGCTCGGTGAGAGCAGAGATTTTTATCTGCTGAGTCCTGTATCCCCAGAACTTGGAGAAGCTCCGAATGCTGCTTTGATGTCAAATAAATGAGATTCTCATAAGCCTGCTACCAGGTGGTGCCCTCATCACCATCTGTCCTTCCCAAAGCGCTGTCCCCAGACATGGTGCCAATCCCCACCGCCACGCCCCGGCTTTGGTGCCAACCACTCACTAAACACGGCATCCCTCACTCCTTGTCTGTCCACTTACCAGACATCGGCTAATCGCCAAGGCCCAGTCCCTGGGAATACCCGTCCCCTCCTTGTTTGTGTCACCGCCTGCTAGTGGTGCCTCCTTCCCTGGTTGTTTAGCCCACCTCTCCCAGGCTGCCCCCACAGGCTGCCCCTGAGACCAGATATAGTCTCCAAACACTCAGAGGTCAAGCTGTCCCAGCCAGCGCTGTGCGTGGTGGCATTCCTGGGCATCCCACCTAGCACAGCCGCTGGCCGCTGCCCTGGACAGATGGCGGGGAGGACTGAGAAGGGGCTCACGGGGCCCAGGACACTTCTCCACCCACTTCCCTGAAGAAACTGTGTCCCCTTGGGGCCCCGAAGACAGGACCCTGGCCCAGGAGAGCCGGTTCCAAAGAATCCTTATGACATGACAAATGTCGGCCCCTTTGTGACTGGGCTGGGTAAATAACTCAGTGATGACAGGTAGGAATAAAAGCAGGCACACCTCTCTGTGTCTCCTGGGGGGGCTGCCCCAAATGTCTGGATAGGATCTGCTCCTCATACCCCAGAGATGCCCCCACAAGGGCTCCCCTCTCTAGGCATCTGGCTTGTACCCTGGTTCACTAGGGTAAGTGTTCACATACGGCCTCACAGAGTCGCAGGGCAGGAAGGATGTGAACTAAGAGTGAGATGTAGGATCTGGATGGGAGAGGCAAGGTCCCTGAAAATATGAGATGCCCGCAGGCCCTGGGGAGAGGCAAAGGAGGGGACACTGGACTCCAGTGTTATTCCCAGGCCCTGGACTTCGAGACACTTCAAGAAGAGAAATGATTCCTGTGCTCAGAAGTGGTCAGAACACGTCTCCCCTTTGAGGAACCAAGGAGGGAGTATGGTAGAATCCTCACGACAAAAACAAGTCTCTCTGCCTCGTGGGCCGCGATTCTCCAGCCGTGGTATCTGTTCTGGGAAACCCCATCTGCAGAGAGGATCCAGGCCAGATGCCAAGAGCCCGGACCAAAGGGAACGCACGGCCCACACACCACAGACACAGGTGCTGTTCAGAGAGGGCCCCAGATCACCACCCATTGCAGTGACCTTGGGCAAGTCACACCACATGGATAAGCCTCGCTTTCACCAGAAAATGGCAGACAGAATCCTAAGAATTAAGTTAAACGATATCTTTCCTGTTAAAGCCCAAGACCTGTCTCATGAGCACTCAATAAAGGCTAGAGGTGCATTTATAGAAACTGATCTTGGTTTCAAATTTTGCCCAGGAAGACAGGCTCTTGCTTCTTACTACAGAGTCATAAGTGTTTTCCCTACTTCCCAAGAGAGGCTGGGACTTGGGATCCCCTCCAGTGATGGAAAGCCAGCCCAGAATCCCACCTTTTCCTCTGGGAGAGAAAGTGAAGGGCCATGTTCAAGTCTCCCACGGCGCATTGGAATGGAATGGCCTCAGGCTCAACTCATGTAGTTCATGCTTGAGGGTCAGGCTCCTTGGAAATCAACACGGGAATATACATGGTATGCAAATTAGGTAGGTCTCTGACATTTATGCACATGTGTGCCCATACGTTTATAGATTTTAATGTGGCGCCTGGAGCCTGAGACATCATCACCACTTTAACTCTGCTTTTGCTTTGACACAACAGGCCCAAAGCATTTCTGTTCTTCTTCATAGCACCAATCCTTCCTAGGATACAGAAGGGGAAGAAAGGAAATAAGAGAGGGAGAGGGGAGGAAGGGAAGGAAGGGCCTCCTTGAGGGAAAAGATTAAGAGGAAGGTCTACTGTGTCTGCACCAGGGTCCAGCAAACAGGACGTGTGGGCTCACATGCATGTGTGTGTAACCTGAAAACATGTTGTTAATGTTCAATGCATTGGAGTGAGAATGTTTGTTTAGTAAAGACCGAGACCCTACCCTTTACCCCAAACCCCTCCATAAACTCTGCCAACCCTTTAAAATGCATCTTCAGAAATATGGGAAATCAATCACCCAATACTTATTGATCCCCAGGCAAATAACTCCAAAGACCAGCCAGGGAAACAAAAGGAGAATGTCACTTCTCCACCAGGTTCTGCAAATGGCCAACGCCTGTAGCTTTCGGCAGGGTTTCTGTCCCTAAAAATAGTCAACAAAATGTATAAAACAAGTAGTAATAGTATCTGGCCATTCATTGGATAGCTGGTGTCTGGGCTCTTAATCATTTTCTCTTTTAATACTGATGACCTTAGGAGGAAGGAAAAAGAATTATTCCAATTCTACTGAAGAGAAAACTGAGGCTTAAAGACAAAAACTGTCCTTTTTGTGAACAGCCTGTAAGTGGTGGTGCTGGGCATGGAGCCTGATCCCGTGCGACCCTCAGCTTTCTACCCCTGTGTCACAGTTCTTGAAAACAAAACCCAAATGTGCTTCAAGCTCTTTCTCATTTGCAGACTTGATGTTTCCAGCACAGTGAAATAAGCATGAGATGAGTGAGGAAAGAAACATCCCTAAAAATCAAATTATGCAAAAAACAAACTTATAGATATTGAATATCAAGTGACACCCACGTACACGTAACCCTTGTAAAAAGTTAATTAGCAAATAAAAAGCACACAAAGGCTGTCCCTTTAGACTGTCCTCCTTCAGAAGCAGAGATACACTAAGTGGCAAAATGTGTAAAGTTTCCTTGTGTTGATCTAAAGGCTAGCATTGGCTGAGGACAGAGGTGGTCCTCCAGTCCAGCAACAATTCAATCCGCCTACCTTCGAGATGGAAATCTCTGCCCACCTAAGTATAAATTATCATATTACAGTTTCGCATTGGATTCTGCAAAGCCTTCTGATTCCTGGAGAAATAAGTGTTCCGATCCCCAGCCTCCCCAGGCTGCCTGGCCCCAGCACAATGACCTCCACGGGAGGCCAACCTCTCCCACAACTGAGTCAAAGAGACAGATTCCCACCGAACAGCTGGACACCTCTCCTTCTTTAGATCAATGCACAAATTATTTTATTGAAGGTAGTATACAGAGATCACACAAAAATTACAGGATTTTTATCTGTGCAGTATCCTCACGCAAAGGGAGGGGAATTTTTCTTAACAACAGACCCCTCTTGTCCCCAAGATGCACACCTGGTGTCCTTCTACCTGAGCGGTCAGGCTCCTAACCTGTGCTTGGGGGGGGGAAAAAAACTCTCACAAAGATCTAGCTCTTATCAACCTTTCCAGACGTGACGGAAAAGGGGAGGATGAAGTTGCCAGCATCGCTGAGATAAAAGGGCAGGATGTCAAAATCCAACCGGTTCTTCCGGAACGTTCTGAAGATGGCACATACTCTAATATCTGGAATATATTACTTGACCTCACCAGATAGGCATCACTGAAGAACAAACACACCAATAGGCACGGCATGAGCATCCCCCCCAAAAAAGACAGGCTACATCACCACCCATTTCATCACAGGTGCTGTCAGGGGAAATGCCCAGCAGATGACCAGACCCCAGCTCAGCCCGTCATCTGTCATGTTCTTGGAAAGCTGCTGTGTCTTCCTTGGGGTGGCAGCATTCATTAAAGGGAGAAAATTGCTACCTTACAGCCTTAATACATTCGTACATACTGCGAATGTTCATGTCACCTGGTCTATATTCCTTCTGCCTCCAAAATATGCTCAAAGGGTATTTTAAAGGGAACTCAAATTCCAATCATCCCTCACCCCCATACACAACAACTTTTAACAAAAGCTTTTTCAAAATACTTTCAGGATGAGTGTGCAAAAGAAGTAAAAAGAAGGAAATTGGGGCAGGGGGGTTGAAACAAAACAAAACAAAAAAACACAGAAAATAAATATTAAGTTGTCAAATCAATGATCTCTGAAAAGATTGTAAATGGAGCGTCTGGCTTTTTGCTTAAGAAATGGTACCGGTGCGGTCCCTGGGAGCTCCAGGCAGGCTGTGGCTTCAGGCTGCTCCAACTACAAGTCATGATTCCCCAGCAGCAGCAGGAGAGAGAAAGAGAGAGAGAGAGGAGAGAGAGCGAGAGGCCTGAGACCAGCACAGAGGCAGCCCTGCACTATCAGAGGAGATTAAAGCTTTTCATGTCAGCGTATGGTTGCTTTCCTCCCTCCCTGCATTCCCACACTGCCACTTTTCCACCTTTTGAACTCTACTTGGGCTATCGGAAGGGGAGTGCCGCCCACCAGCACAGACCCTAGTTTGGATGGAAATGCTGGTGAATAAAGTTTATCAGATGCTACAGAAACCACGTTCTGAGTGGAACGAGCAGATCCGGCCATGTTCCGTCCGTGAGATGCTCTCTGCTCCACGCAGGCTTCAGGCTGCCGAAATAGCCACTTGGCATCAACATGTCACAACCCCCAAACTGAAGCCCTGGCCGAGGAAGCAAAGAATTTAAGCGCTTTTGCTGTAATTTCAATAAGACTTCCCACCCCCTTCAATAGGCTTCATATAAATGATGGCCTTTCTGTAATAATTTGGAAGGCTTTGCCTGATTTGATTTTAATAGATTTTCATAGAGAATTAGAATTTTAGAAAAATAACAAAAAAAATGTGTTTATGCCACTTTTCCCCCCTAGTCAACAAGGGATAAATATTGCTAGATATTTTGAAAGATCAAATTAAATATCCAGCTATTCCAAAACATTACATTTCCTATGTAACATCTATGCAATCTGCGATGTGTTGGCGATCTCTTTAGTTATTCTTTAGCTGATACACAGTTTCCAAATATTTCTTCCTCTTGAAAACAGATTTACAACAATGCATTTGCTCTCAAAGTAGCAAATTCCGGTTTACATTTTTTAACTTCCACTGTAAAGGCAAGTTAGATATTTGGAAGAATGGTTTTGTCCCCAGTCCCAAGGATTGTCCAGGGTGACAGGAGCACAAACAAGCTCAAAGACATGAGCCGTGCAGGCCAGCACAGCTGGCTCCATATCCCCTCTCAGCCATGCCGCATGCAACAAGTTGTCACACCCCTCAGCTTACCCACTGGGGAAGCTGGGCTGAGGGTTGCCCTTCCCTGGGTTGTTAAAAGGCTTGAACAAAATAATGCACCAAAGTACAGAATGCAGGGTCTGGCGTAGGGTGGACAGCGGTAGATGTTGACGTGGCCACCTCTGTACACCTACTTAAAAATGCCCAGAAACTGCAGGCAGAAATGTCCACTGAACTAAGGCAAAATCCCAAGGGCCCTAGGACTTAGCCCTTCCATAAACCAAGATCCTGTTCAAATCTATGGGAATTACATGGGAACCTCAGAAATGCAAGTGAGACTATCATTATAATTAAGGCTGAATTTCTGTGATTAATCTTGACTTTTAGGGGAATCTATGGGTTGGCCTTTACAACCTAAATAGAGCTACTTCATTGTGTGTGTGTGTAATTTGATGACAAAGCAACAAAAAGGCTAAAAAAACATATGAAGGGGGCTGAGGGTCTCAAATGGACAGAAAGAGTGCAGTGTGGTCCGAGGCAGTTACAATGGCTGGCTAGCATCGACAGAAGAGCCAGCAGGAACAGGGAGAAGAAAAGCCCGCCTTGGTCATTGAAGTCCCAACTGAACATGGCTCAGGTCCTCAAAGCTGCAACGCCTCGTGATGGAAAACTCTCAGGTTAACGTCAGCTCAAGCCCATGGTGACCTTCCTTCCTGCGGCTCCTCCTGCCTTCCACGCCTCCACATTCCTGTCTGTCACCACCCACCTGGAGGCTCCCGTCCACCTCAAAGTATGCTTGCTTCGTCTCTGCCAGCCTCCCGGAGCTCGGAGGATCAGGAAGGAATCCCAGGGGCCCTGCAGTGAGTCTGGCCCCAGGAAGGGCAGCTGAACTCAGGTCAGAGTAGATACTTTACGGTACCAGAGAGATCTTGAGACAGATGGGAAGGGGTCCAATCCTGAATCCATCCCCTGCCCTCTCATTGCCTCAGTTTCCCTTTCTGAATTTAGGAGGAACTTAGTACCTGCCCTCACAGGGAGGTCCTGAAGCACCGCAGCCCAGCCTTCCACATAGCCAGTGCTCAAAAATGAACAGCCATCACTGCCTGCCAGCACAGTGCCCAGCCTCCACTCACCTGGAGGTTGAACTCTGGATTCCTGCTACTACTTGGCTCAAATGTCACAGCCAGGGCCAGGGCCACAGCTCTCACCCACAGTGCCACTTCCAGGGTGTAACTGGTGTAAAAACAGGTTGGGCCTCAGAGCCTTTCCACCCGTTTACTCTCCCACTGTGGGTCTGCCCCCATCTGGTGCAGGGCCCAATGTAATGGTCTCACGGGGCCATGGGACATACTGTTTCCCCACTAGCTTGTGTGCTCCCCAATATCAGGGTGGGACCACAGCTGACCCTGCACATCCCTGGGGAGGCTCAGGACAAGGCCTGGCACATGAAGTGCGAGAAACGAATTTGATTCCCACCCCCCAGGGGATATACAGAACTGTCTGGGGGCATCTGTGATCTCATAGTTGGGGGTCTGACGGGCACATAGTGGGTAGAGGGCAAGGGAGCCCCCAACAGTCTGCAATGCACAAGTGCCCCAATCTACAGAAATGCTGCCCGGGTTCTTCTGCTCAGTTCTACCCAAGGCCTCACCCTAATCCCTAATCTGGATCTTATCTCGTAGAGAAATAGCCCCATCTCCAACGGTTTCAGAGGCTGTGAAAAGCCAAGTACTCGGTACTCTTTGTAATGGCAAAAACTCCAATATAAGAGAAATACCAAAAATCTACAGAGATTTGTAAAAGTGAAACCTGGGTAAGATACTAAAGCGGCCGACAGAGCCAGCTAGAACCAGCCCCTGTCCTGGCGGCAGACTGCCAACAGAAGCCTGTTGATGGCATAACCGGGCCAGGGAAGGCCCCACCCCCACCCCAGGCACTGCCAGGACCCAGCGCAGGTGGCTTGCTGTAGGGCACACCTCCCAGAGGGGGCTGCCATCCATGTCTGCCCTGGTTTGAAAAATAAATAAATAAAGAGGATCTCAGAAAGATGGCCTATGTGCCCGGGCACTGAGTCCTTACACTTTCTCATCTCTTAGTTCATTTCAGCACCAGCCCTCTTCCATACATGTCCACTTGCAAACTCACTAATCTGTCCTGGGTAGCATAAAGGAAATCATCTCAGAACAGGCACTTGTAGCAGCAGATGCACGCAGGCGTGTACACATACACACACACCCCACCCGACAGCCTCACAGCTCATCCTCCTCAGCTCATTCTGACCGTACACATCATCTGCTCACCCCTCTGAGGACACTCCCTGCCATCAAGAGGCGCATCACAATGGCCAGAACGGTCTGGACTTGACTAACCAATCCCTCTCCTTGGCAAAAGACCTCCCTCCCAACAACTCCTGACCAGGTGCCGCATAAAACACACAGGTGAGCCCAGTCAGGCAGGCAGATTCCTCCCTCCCCAACCTCCCTGCGACTTACTCCCTTCCTTCCCACCCCTCTGCAGGCTCAGCCATCCGCTGCCGCTGCCGTGGCTCACCCTTCAGGGGGAGGAGGGTACACAGAGCAGGTGCAAGTTCACAAAGGAAGCCCTGCACTTCACAAGTCCCTACTAGAGAGATGCTTCTCACCAATGTGAGTGAGCTCCTGCCCTGCTTTGGCCTCCAAACTCCAGGCCTCACAGCCTGAGAGATGTATCAGTGTCCTTCTAGGCCGAATGTAAGGCCTCACCTAGAGACCGGATAAGGCAGGCTGAGCACTGGTTACAGACGCCCTACCAGGGACTTCTCTCCTCAGCAGAGACAAAAGTTGACCTACAGAAAGCTCGCTTCTGTTTTTAAATTTGCATCAAGTCTCACTTTAAATAATGTTGAGAACGAAAGGCAAGCTGATATTTCAGCTTACTTAAAAGGCTTATTAAAAACACTAAATCCAAAGATGTTAAAAAGCTATAATTGTCCTCATTCAAACTGGCAAAATAAATCTATTTGCTTTCTTCTTTAATGATACTCTTCTTTAAAAAAAAAAAAAAAAGTACATCTATATTCTCAGAAGCATCATTGCTGCCTTTTTCCCCCTCCATTCAAGACACTTTCAAAACACCTGTGCCATTCATAGACAACTTTTGAGCAAAAGGCAACCATGTTTCGGGAAGGCTGTTTAACTCTGATTTCCTGACACCAAACATAATAAGCTTGTTTTGCTCAAAAAGTAAGATGGAGTTCAGAGTTCACTTGAACAGGCTCATGAACTTTATAGGTCTGAGCTAATGGGAATTTCGTTGGTTACCTAAGGCAGAGTAAACAACTAAATCTATCAGCTTCGGGGGGCTTGCCGGGCAATGATTTTGCATCTCAGCACTGCCTTCGGCATTCTGTGGACAACTGTGGTTAGGAGAGCTGCACCTCCTGGCCACCACCCTGTCCTACCCTCAAATGGGGATTATTGGTCTCTGGCTTGGACCACAGCAGCATGACTGTTGCTGCCTGCCTGCCCTAAGTCTGCCGTGAAGACAGCCTGGCCAGCAGTTAAGTTGCTGAGTTGCGAGGATCTCAAGCCTACTCAGAAGTTAACCACTCCAGGCAGAGAACAAGATGGGTTTTCAGAGCACTGGTCCGAGAGAATGCAAATTTACTGAAAGCATTTGCTCCAGGTTTTCCGTAATCACCATTTATGTCTCCAGGAACTGTTTCCCCCAACTCTGTTTAGGGGGAAAGCATTTAAGAGACTTTCCTTGCAGATGACACATGAAGTACTAACCTTTATTCATGTGCCCAGATGTTAAGTTCATTTTCGTCGCATTTATGCAAATTTCATTTGAACAGTAAATCAAAAGAAATCTTAAATCATTGTACACTATTTAAAAAAGCAACACTAAATATAGTTTGCTTGCAGTGATATTAACATAAAGTCATAGTTAAGGGATTGAAGGTGGGAGGCAAATGTCACCATTTATTCTCCATGAATACCAGCATAGAGACCCAAAGTACAGGCCAGGGCATTGGTCAAATACAAATGTCTCTGTGCTGGTCACAACTGCATTTAAGTTCTACCAGATTAAGGCTATTCTGGAAATAAAAGTCTTTACAAAAGTTTTCCAAACTTTGGTGAAGCAGAGGTCCCACAGTCCAGGGGCCTGTCCGCCATGTCAGTGTCTGGGTCTGAGACAGTGGGGGGTCCAAAGACAAGGGCCCAGGAGTGGGACTTCTGGCAGCTGGTTCCTCCCTCAGTAGGGGAAAAAGTTAATTCCTAGGGCTCGGCGGTCCTGCGTTTGTCAAGGAGCTGGACGTCAGCACTATCATTACCAAGCAAATCAGCCAGGCGGCTAATGGTGGAATCAGGAGACATTTGCACTCTGCTATCAGAATGACATCATAACTAAAGCAGCCTTCAGCCAGAAGCCCCAGGCTCTCGCTGAGCAGAGGCCAGAGGGCCGCAGGGGCGCCCCCCTGCGACTCTCTAGGCTGAAAGCTGAGTCCCCTGCCCCTTTCAGGCAGGCTGGTGGGTGCAGCCCCCAGTAAGTTCCCAGGCTGGCCCAGCAAACAGCAGCTAGGGTTACGGTTCTTTCCCAGGCAAACAGATTTTCCCCTAGGTTCTGAACACTGTAAATAATAATAATAGATTATCTATGTGAATAAAATTTGAAATATCCTAAAACCACTTTCCTGGTCAAGCAACTACTAGTGTTTTATAAATGCAGCTGCATATTCGCTAGAGAATTTATGACGTTTCCAACAGGACTCTCGATCTTTGGGTGACCCTGTCTTTAGTAAAGAAGCTGTGCTCTCCCTCCTTCCAGCAAAGGAAATAGATGACGCCGTGGGGAAGGGGGCAAGCTAAGGAAAAAGCCCTTCCTGGTCTTGTTTTGGTTGCTTTTCTTTCTTTTTTAAGAACACAGCCCCGCGCGCGCGCGCGCGTACACACACACACATATACACACGCACACACAAACCTTAGAATAATGGGGCGGCGAGCAGCATCCGCGGCGCGGCACGACCAGCAGCCGCCCGGCTCACAGCAGCTCTGCCCTCCACCGCGGCGGCGGGGCCCGACTGCCCGCCCCCGGCACCAGATGCCCGACCCCACCGCGCCCCCAAGATCGCCTTTCAAGTCTCGCTGCAGGTATACGCGTGGCCCAAACACCTCACCTGGCCCGAAAAGTCGGAAGGCAGAGAAAAAAACAAAAAAGTTCTGCGAGCAGCCAGCCAGGCAGCTCGGGAGCCCGCGACGCGGTCCTGCGGCCGGCGAGCAGCCCTGACGCCAGGCCCGCCCGGCCGCGCGCGGCTCCCGGCACCTCGCTCGCCGGCTTTGCGCGCTGACCTCGGGCGCTCCGAGGCCACGGCAGGGCACTTACTTGGCATTTGCTTTTCAGTGTGCAGGTCGTCGCGGCTTTCACTGGGGTTTTCAAACAAGTTTCAGGGTGAAAGAAGGAGGCAAAAAAAAAAAAAAATCCAATTATGCAAATGGCTCCGGACTGGGAGGCGCGCGTTGGATCTGACGCCGCTACTGTACGAGTTCTTGGAGCAGCCCCGGGCCGGGCAAATTTATGGGGGCGCGTCACGGCTACGCCAGGTCCCGCCGCCGGAGCATCTCCAAGTTAATTAAAGCGGTAAGGTCCACTTTCCCGGCGACCCTCCGTGCGTGGGTTTACTATTTCACCATCCAGCTCGACCCGGGCGGGGGAGGGGCCCTATCCCCCACGCCTCCCCTCCTCCCCCTTCTTGCTTCTCCCCCCCCTTTTTCCCCTCTCTCTCCCCTCTTTTTCCTCTCTTTGGTCTCTTTAAGTCGCCTGCCTTCCACTCAGGGAACAATGAACAAAGATGTGAGTGATGGGGAAAGATCGCCCCCCCCAACCCCAGCAGTGAGCAAAGCCGGTCTTAAAGTAAAAATCCAGTTGCTAATATCAAACTGGGAAAGCAAACAGTGCGTTCCCAGTCCGACCTCCCCCTACACACACACACACGCGCGCACACGCGCGCACGCACGCACCCCGCCCCAAGTTCACCTAAGCCCTGGCTGGAGACTGGGCGCGCGGGGCTGCCCAACTGGCCGGGGACTCAGGGAAGGGGGCGGCGCGCGCTCCGGCCGAGCTTGCTGCCTGCGCCCCTCCCCGCCTGCTCCCCCAGCCCCCTCCCGGCATCTACACCAGCCTGCCGGGCCCCGCGGCCCGCTCCGGCTGCCCGGCGGCCGGATGGATGCGCTCAGCAAACGCGGCCCCTGTCGGATTTCTGCTAAACTGCACAGCGGCGACGGCGGCAGCGGCTGCCGGGAGAAGGCGCAGGAGGAACCGGAGGCCGGTACGGCGCGCTCGCTCCCCGCGCCCCGCCCGCTCGCCCCGAGCCGGAGCCCCGCCGGCCGCCGGCTCCCACCCGCGCGCACGCCCCAGCCCCCGGGCGCGCCGGCCGCCCGAGCCCCGCAGGCCGGGACACCGAGCAGCTGCTGTATTTTCTGCTAAAGTGAAAATAAAGGCGGCTGACAAATCACATCTCCTGCGAGGCACCCGTTAGACATAACAATATCCGGCAAACAAAACCCGGCCACCGAGGCAGCCGGCGCGCGGGGCTGGGACCCCGCCCTGCTCTTCCTCGGTCCCCGGCCCCTCGCTGCTGCCCGCGCCAGCCCCCTGGCTGCCCCCACCCCCAGCTTTCCAGTCTTCTACCTAATTCGGGGACTGGGGACCTATTCGTCCAGAGGCGGACAGCAGGAGCCGCTCACAATACAGAAGTAGAAGGGCAGGGGGAACGTAACTTTCCACCTGTCCCCCAGGAAAGCCCCGCAGGAGTTTCCTGGGACGCGTGGGGGGTGCAGGAGCACAGCTCGCTCTCTCTGTCCCATCCCCTTTTCCTTCCCTTTCGCTAACTTCCCGGCGCCTGCTCTCACCTTCCCGCACTTCACTTACGTCCATCTATATAGAGATAGCTATATTTTAAATTATTTGCAAAACTGCAACAGATGGGCGCGTCGAGATCTGGACACTTTCCTACTCATCAAAGAAAAGCTCTCCCCCCCCCCTTTTTTTTTTTTTGCCTAAAATACATCCTGAGTCCCGCCTACGACTGTTTTCCTCAATTCATCTTCGAAAAATAATGTCTTGAAGCAAACAGAAAGGCTTTATCAGCAAAGATCACGCTCGCCCCAGTCGTACATCTGGGATGGAGGTGGTGTCCCCCCCTAGATTGCACTCTTTCTCGACGCCCCCCAGTCCTCTCCTGCCCCCACCTGCCGACGCCCCTGCGCCCACACTCCCTGGCTCTGATTGGCCTCGTTCCTCCAGCCCGGGACTGGCCGGCCCGGTTCCTTCCATAACCTGTTACTGATTTATTTATTTATTTCCATCTCTGCCCCCGGCGCGGCGGCACCCCCAGAACCGGGCCCGGCTGGGACTGGGGCTGCGGAAGCCGCCTGCGTTTCCTGGGGTCGCGGGTTCGGACCCCGGTGGCACCTTGGCCCTGCGGAGTCCCCGGCATCTGCCTCGCCGGGCTCCGGGGCACAGGAGGCGGATGAAAACACAAAATGGCAGGTCTCCGGCGGCTCTCGGCTCCCGCAAGTTTATACGCCATAAGCATCAGCTAACTTTGATTAAAAAAAAAAAAAAAAAGGTTACAAATGACCCCCCTCTCTCTCTGTCTCTCTCTCTGTCCCCCGCGGAGGGACCGGAATCCCGCAGCGACCGGGGAGGGGAAGAGCGCGAGGGGAGCCCCAGTTCCAGGCAGAAGCGAAAATGGGAAAGTCGCTTGAACAGAAGTTTCCGCTGCCCCGGCCTCCCCTCCCCTTACGATTCCCCCCACCCCCGGACCCTTTTGAAAGTTTCCCGGGGCCTGAGAGTCGCGCGCGGGAGGCGCGCGGGCGCGGTGCGCGGGCCGGGGGCGCAGGGCTGGACGCCCGGTCCTCTCGCGCGCGGGGCGCAGGCCCCGGACTCCTTTTCAAAGTAACGGTCCCGGGACCGCGGGCGGGGAGGCGGCCCAGGCGCTGGTCCGCTCGCCGCCGAAGTTCTCCAGCGCCATTCGATGCCCGGCCGCAGCCGCTTTCCCGGCTTCCTCCCCCCACCCCACCCCCGCTGACAGCTTCTCTCGCCAACGTCACAGCCACGGATATTTAATTAGACCGTATTTTTTAATCGCGATGGGGCGAGAAGGAGCCGGGCAGCAGGCCTCGCCGAGATGGGGAGGGGGAGGGGATGGGGGGCAGGCCGAGAGTCCAAACTCACTTTGCCATCTCGCGAATGCCGGGGACACCCCCCAGCCCGCCGCGGGCCCCCCTTCCCGGGGGACCCCCCCCCCACGGCGCCGCGCCCCGAACCCCCCCACCTTTGTTTTCCTTACCTTAAACATTGAAACGCGGGCGTCGGGAGCAAACTCGGGCACGTAAACGGAGCGTTGTAAAAGATTGTGTTCAATGAATAATGAAACATGTCCACATGATTGACTTGATCATTTTCCGGGGCTGAGGGGGGACGGGCGCCCTGCTCGCGCGCCTCGCGCGCCCGCCCGGCGGAGCCCAGCGCACGGCTCCCAGCCCAGCCGGGGCAGGGCGGCTCGGTTTTCATCAGCCTCTTTTCAGAATCGCCCCGTTCATTGATACTCATCACCCAGCCCCAGCAGACATCCCCAGCCCCGGCTCGGCCTCCCCCTATCTGGTAGGTGAAATGCATTGTACCATTAAAAACGCTCTCCATTGTCGCCCTGGCATAATTCACAGCAACTAGATAGGTCTTGCGGCATTTAGCTTTGATGAGCCAGAGACTGAACCCTTGATATAATAATCTACAAAGAATGGTGTGTGATCGTCCATTTTTTCTCTCTGTCTAGCAACTAAGAAACCATTTAACACGGCGCAGCTTGCATCTGACCTTGAGCTCATGTAAACACACTTATTAAAATCTATCTATTCTCCAAGAGCTACATTCTGATTGTCAGACTCGTTACTGAGACATATATCAGCCCCCTTGCTTGTCCCTACTTTGCATTCCTGCCTTTGACTAAAGAATTTTTTATCCAGCCAGAGGGAGAGAGAGATTGCCACGGAAGGAGAGGAGAGACAGAGACACGGAAAAGGGGAGAGGAAAAGGCGTAATTCTTACCTGCTCCTGAAACTATTTAAAGTCTGTTTCTTTTCTGGAGGAAAAAAAAAAAAAAAAAAAAAACTCCCGGGTGAATCTCGGTGGACAGCGGGACGCGGAGAATCAGTCACAGCCCGGGCGTTTAAGGGAGTCATCAGCGATCAAATGACGTTGATCCGCGCTGTAACCTTGTGGCGTATTTAATGTAAATAAGGCAGTTATGTTGCCAATCGCCGCGATACAAACACGAAGAGGTCCTCAGCCTCGCCTCCCGCGCCTGCCATTAGAGGCGACTTTATTTACAGACACTATTTAGGAGATCATGATAATTCTAAAACAATACTAGTGCCAAATGATTATGAAAATATGATTTTAATTAATCACGTAGTAGGCAAGGAAATTAGCATACGGTAATTAAACTTCGAGAAAAACGTCACGCAGGTTCTCTGCCTTATGGGTCCAGAATAATCATCAGGCAGTGGGCTTCAGGACTTAATTATCAAACAAAATAACTTTTTTAAGGCAACTTTGCAAGGCTGGTCCTCAAGGCAAACATTTTAGCAAATAATATAAGCCGAGGTAACAAGGTGGAGCTGTGAGGGATGCAAGAGGTTGGGTTTCTCTGAAGCAAGGAAGGGGGTGAGAAAGGGGGGGAAAAAGCTGAATAATGCAATTATGGATTCTCTGTCCTGGAGTTGACAAAAGCTGGTGCCTCAAAAGCCTCTTTGTTATGGGATTATATAATGATCCTGGTGTCATTATGGGGGAAAAAAAAGATTCAGTAATAATAATAATACGAGAAGTATGCAGATACACCAATAAGGGGCTTGTTTTAGAGAAAAGCCTCCTTGCATGCGACTTTGGGCATGTTAATAGCAGAAAGACAGGATCTGAAGAGTTGACAAATAAGGAGGAAGAGAGAGAGAGAGAGGAGAGAGAGAGAGAGGCCTCTTTTGCACACGATTAAGAAGCAATGGAGACAGATTGATTATTCAAAACGCCCAAGCCATAGGGACACTTAAAACATTGATTCAGGTAAGACTTGCTCCAGCCTGCCCGAACTGAGTTTCCCCAAGATGACAGGCAAGGAGACCAGGAGACATCAAAAGCAAAGATAGAGAAAAAGCACGCCTTAGCCTGGTCCTCTTCACACAGACCCCACTCCCCCAGCGGAAGGAGCCACTCGGTTGCAAACTACCGGCCAAACAGCCGGGGCCAGGCACAGAAAACTTTGCGAATGGGGAGGAGCTACCCAGAGCTGGTCGGTGTTGGGAACGCTGCACCGGCGCGACAGCACAGCCGCCCGGGGCACTGGGCCTGGCACCTCGCTGCTGGTGGCCCGCTCCCTGGGCGCGCTGTCTATGGGCATCCGGCCTGGCCACAGCTGCCCGCGTCCTCGCACCCTGCCCTGACAACTCGGGGCGCTCGGCACTCTCTTTCTCTCTCTCTCTGTCTGGACCTGAGTAGGTTGCTGCGGAAGAGGGGGAGAAAAAAAAAGAGGCGTTTCCCCCCAACAAGCTAGTCCTATGACATTCTTAAAGTCTGCTCAAATATCTGTATTGGTGTTTTTAAATCTTCTGCCTACCCAAAAAAGTTTAGGAATTCAGCCTGCATTTTCCAATCTGATGTGTCTGAAACTCTCTTTGAACAAATTCCAGAATACAAGGGTTTTTTTTTTCTGGTATAGAAATTAGCATCGCAATCACATCAATGATATCACTACCTCTATGGGAATGATAGCCGGAGCGGTGAGGTGTTCCTTTATTTCAATTCTTCCTGGATCAACTGATTATACTCTGTCGTCTTTTGAACCTGTTATTGTAAGTCAGGTGATTCTTTGTAAGTGACAGCTTGGACAAAAAGGCGAGTAGGGCCGAGCAGGTCGAAGGGAAGTGGCCGTATGGACTTGGAGAAAAGGCACTTTCTCCCCGACAGAATGGGAGTGGCAGTCGCCTTTTAACCCTCCAGCCGCCGACCCCTGCCTGGGCCATGGCGGGCATGGAGCTGGGCCGCGCGTCCTGGCATCGCCCAGGGGCCTTGGCGGTGTCCAGCCCGGGTTTAGGCCGGGACAGTAGCCTCCAGGCCCGGGGTGCCCCTTCCAGACTTGGAGGCGGAAGACACCCGCCGCCCTCAGAGCCTGTGCGTCTCAGGAGGGCCGCGCTCCGGGCAGCCTGGGAGACCTCAACTGGTGCGCACTGGCGCTCTGGGGCTGCCGAGGTTTCGCGTGGCCGGGCAGCAACTGCCCACCAGCCAGAGACCCGCAGAGGGACGGGGTGTCGCGGGCGCCCCCTGTCGGCGTCGGCGCGCTCTGCGTTCTTCGAAGACGGGCAGACTGCGGTGGGCACCAGTGGGTACCCCGGACCTCTCTGCACCGGGCTTACTCGGGTGCGAGTGCGGGTCGGGGGTGGAGGGCGCCGGCCAAGGAGCAGAGAGAGGCCTGTTGTCCTCCAGAAACCGAAACTTGGAGCCCACCAAAGCAGGAAAGGTCCCCACAAACCCCCCCACCCTGTGTTATGTGACCATTTTCACAATCTGTGGCTTCTCTGCTGCGTCTTCCTTTCCTGGGGTTTCTTAGCATTCGTCCCCGGCTCTGGAGAAGGAAAACAACTGTCTCCTTATACTTCTCTGTCTCAAATTCTGAATTATATGGCGTCCCAAAGGCCGCCCCTATGCATAAGGAAAAAGCCAAATTGTAGCCAAACGTACCTTTCTTTGCAAAATATTCATTACAAAATTTTGCAAAGAGGTGGCCAACACACAGGCAATTTTCTTTTTCAGTACTTTGTAAAATTTTGTAATGAATATTTTGTAAATCAATGTATATTTAGCTACAATTTTCCACGGCGACTTTAGGGGTGACTCTTGGGACACCCTGTATTTCTTACTGCTCCTGCCCAGCCTGGACAGGGCTGGACCCTGGTGGCTGGATTTTCAGGACACTCAATGCTGCTCTCACAGTGATCGCTATGGGCAGCTACTCTCCACTTAGGGAATTCCAGTCAGCATCTTCAAGGTAGCTCCAGCCATTTGCTTTCTTGAAACTGATGAAAGTCAGTGGAACCTGAGATGACAAGTTAGGTGGCTGGCATTTAAAATCAAGGTGGGCCTGGCACAGTGGCTCACACCTGTAATCCCAGTACTCTGGAGGCCTGAGCTCAGGAGTTGGAGACCAGCCTGAGCCAGAGCAAGACCCCATCTCTAAAACTAGCTGGGGGTTGTGGCAAGGCCTCCAGTCCCAGCTACTTGGGAGGCTGAGACAAGAGAATTGCTTGTGCCCAAGAGTCTGAGGTTGCTGTGAGCTATGATGCCAGGACACGCTACTCAGGGTGGCAAAGTGAGACTCTGTCTCACAAACAAACAAAAAAAAATTAAGGTGATGAGAGCAGCTCCCATTCAATGCCAGGAGAAGCTGCCCCACATTGGCGCCGCATCGGCACCTTTTCAGAACTGTGTCCAACCACACAAGGTGCCTACTTTGACAGTAACTTCTCGCACCAATAGATTTGTTCTGACCCCTGTCATTGGATTCTCAAAAGTGACAGTGATTCATAAAATGTTCCCAAAAATTGTACTCTGGAGTTGCACTTCCTATGACAACAGCCCTCGCTTTGATTTCTGCCTCTATATTACTTGTTCTTCTTTACCCTTCACTCTCTCCTCTGTTCCTTATAATTCTGTCCCCCTACCCCCATAGTATGGCAGGTCCTTGGATAATGTCTGTCCCTTCAACATGGTTTGGTTACAATACTGATGAGAAGAATAAACCAATTTTGGCCGGGGCGGCTGTCTGCATGGAGTTTCTCCAGATGCCCTGGTTTCCTCCCACACCCCAGAGATGTGCCGGGGAGGTTCACTGGCACGTCACAGTGGTCTGAGGGTGAATGAGTGCGAGTGTGGTTATGACAGGGTGAGATTGTTCCCTGTGCCCTGAGCATCTGCGGTAGGCCTTGGCCACTCATAGCCCCAAACTAGAATAAGTGGGCTGGGAAATAAATGAATAAATGAATTAGCACAAATTGTTGCAAAATAAAAAATCATACAGGATAGTCACGCAAACGCAATACTAAAGCCCTCAGCAAACAAGCCTTCTGTATCTGTTATTGGCTGGTTTTCAATTTCATGACGGCAAGAAGTGCTCCTTACAATTTTTGCTCTGCAAACATTTGTTCTCTGTTGTAACCCTTTACCACTACCACCACTCTCACTGATTCACTGAAAATTGGGTTCAATTATCCCATTTGTTTTTATTACTCTCTCTTAAATGCATGTATAGTTTACATGTATGTCAATGTTTAATATTAAAAGTGTTTTATGGTCTTTATGTAGAAGTTTGATGTTATTTCATCAGAAGAAATATGCTGCAGAAACCTAACTCTTATTTACACTCATCATGGTAAAATTTGTTTTGTTATGCACTATTTCCAAGAACCTATCACCAATGTTAAGTGAGGACTTAACAGAGTGAAAACTAGCCATGAAGATGGCCATTGCCTGGGAGCACAAGAATAAAACACAGGAGAAGGGACCCACCAAGGCTGCTTTGCCTCTGAAGCAGAAGGACCAGGATGCTTGTAAACAGTAGGGCTTAGTTCCCTCTCCCCCCACCTCAGTTTCCCATCTATAGAAAGATAACCTACAACATTTTTTTCTTTTAATTTATACATCTCTTCCAGTTTTTCCAATAGAGGGAAGAAATCAGAGCATAGTAACATTTGCTGTCCTGGCAGAACGTGCACCTTGTTCTAGAAAGAGCACTTGCCTTCCCTCTCCCACCCTGAGGGCATCTGAGTGGGGCGCCTGCCTCAGGTTCCAGCCAATCAGAGCATCACAACTCTAGGGACATTGTGATTGGTTCAGAAATAGGCATGTGACCTACATTGGTCCAATCAGAATAAATCTTGGGCTTTTTTTTTTTAATAGGTGCTAGAGAATTGTAGTTTCCACCTGCTGGCCAAGAGACCAGAGCAGAGAGCTTTTGGAGACCGTCAGGGGGAGACTGAGAATAATCCCGCACAGAGATGCAGAACAGGAATGGAGAAATGGTCCAGCTTGCTTTGTATAAGAGCTAGATCCAGCCACCTGTAAAGCCAGTCCACCTCTGTACCCCCTTTCTGTTTTGTAAGCAGATAAATGTCCTTTCACTGAATTCAATTTTGCTTTGGGTTTTCCAGCACTTGCCATAGACTGAGACCTGATACACTAAACACCTGACAAGAATGAGGAACACGTGGGCCAGGCAACAGAGTGCTCAAAAACAAGATTGGAACCAGGCCTGGAAAAACCGAGGATGGCCCCATGCGCTCTCCAGAGAATGAGCAGAAAACTTACCAGAATTCTCCTGAAGCTACAGGTGCGTCTTGCTTGCATAATAGCTCTGTGCCAGAAAAGATGTTTGTAAATTAAATTTTTGTAAATTGAATCTGATTTGCTGCACTGGGAAAGCTGCTTATTTAAGGCATCTCAACAGACTACGTCTTTTATAAAAGGAATGGTCATGTCCTGAAATAAATTATTGGTAATTTACATAGCATTCTAATTTTCCGTTATCAGCCGTTATTTTAAAGCAGGGCCAACCTGAGTGTCCTCATAGCGTCATTGTGCAAGTTAGTTAAAGGCCAAGAAAATGTCCTGAGCGCTGCTTGACAGAGTCACAACTGTGCATCCCCATTTCTGCACAAGACGGTGGAACTGGGCTCTGTAGTTGTCTTGGAAAAGCCAAGAAGCTAGGGTGCCTTTTGGCCAGAATGTGGCCTGTGCTTTGCCTGCAAAGAAGTCAATTAAATAGCCCATAGTAAGTTCTAAATTGGGGGACTGTTAAAACTACTGACTAAAACAAAGTGTCACGTTATGAAATGCATTTGGTGGTGGGGATTCAAGAGGTCCTTTTCTTTCTTTGTTTCTTTTCTTTCTTTCTTTCTTTTGTTTGTTTTGAGACAGAGTCTCAAGCTGTTGCCCTGGGTAGAGAACCGTGGCCTCACAGCTCACAGCAACCTCCAACTCTTAGGCTCAAGAGATCCTCTTGCCTCAGTTTTTTTCTATTTTGAGTAAAGATGGAGTCTCAGTTTTGCTCAGATTGATCTTGAACTTGTGAGCTCAAGCAGTCCACCCGCCTGGGCCTCCAGAGTGCTAGGATTACAGGTATGAGCCAAGAGCTCATTTTCTTAACATGGTGGTGATTCTGGTACTTCATTTGTGAATGTGCCCATCGTGCAGCCCACCTCTGTGACCTGAATGGCCTCTCCATACTTCCAAATTTCCTTGATTTTACCTTGGGAAGAGGTAAAAAATCTTATTTACCATTCCAAACAAAAGGCACCAAAATACTGGGAAAATAATCATTTTTCAGAAAGGTTACAGCTGGCCTTGACTCGTAGTTGTGACCTGGTCTTTCTGGGTCTAGCAGAATCATCAAGAATAATACCCAGGGTTTACCTGTGTAAACACAGAGCTTTATAGCCTTTCAGGCAGTGTCTCTCAAGATAGCAGCTTGGAAAACAAATAAGAAGGACAAAGTTAGGGCAAAAAGCAAGCAAGTCCTCTACTCTGGCCAGTCCCCGAGAGGGCTTTGACACAGACCGCTCCAGTAGAGAGCCTTTCCTGGGCCTGCCAGAGCGAGGGCCACCAAGCTCAGGGTGGGTGGTGGGCCAGAGGCCTGGGGAGAATCATTACTGTGCTGCGGGCTTTGCTTTAAATCCTGATTCCACCAAAAGGCTTAGATGAGTCTCATGGATTTTGGGAAACCAGAAAGGCAAGACTTGGGTCAAAACAGTTTCAGGGTCAAATCCACGAAGATGGTCCAGTCTCCTAGGAGGCAAAGTGGGATTAGATGGTGCCGTGGAGGGGAGTTGGGGGGTGTACTCGTCCCAGGAACACTCC
This sequence comes from Perodicticus potto, assembly GCA_963574655.1. Taxonomy (NCBI): domain Eukaryota; kingdom Metazoa; phylum Chordata; class Mammalia; order Primates; family Lorisidae; genus Perodicticus; species Perodicticus potto. The sequence goes on along the minus strand of CAUYRH010170944.1, from coordinate 2,743 downwards.
AGAATGCCCAAGAGGAGCGGTTCTCAACCTGTGAGTCGCCACCCACAGGAACAGGGTCTCGGCATTGGGAAGGTTGAGAACCACTGCCCAAGAGGGTTTCTGCAGCCTGTGCAGAGGTCAGCAGGCAGGGTGGAGCCCAGGTCCTGTCACCTCAGGGTACCGGAAGGCACACGCGCAACCACACAGGTGACCGAGAACACGATTGTTCATTTGAGTGAGGGTCTGAGATGCGGTCTTATCCACCCTAGCTGACATGGCCCTCTGGCTCTGAGAGTCCAGGACTGCAGATGTTCTTTGCGTGTAGCTGCCCCTTCAGAGATGCTGTTTGAGCCTTTGCTTGTGGGAGTCCCCTCCCTACCCAGGGCTGGAAACTACCAAGAGGGAAGACCTCAAACATGATTCGTTACCAGACCTGCTCCTAGCCCAGTCCTTGCCACAGTCCAGGAGATTTGGAAACGTTGATGGAACTAATCAAGAAATGAATCGTGCCACATTCTGTTTTAAGCGTTTTACCTTCATTGACTAATTGAATGAATACATACATACATTCACACACATATGAGCAGCATTGTTTAAAATGTGTTGCCACCACTAGGAATTAGTTGCAGCCTTTAAAAGTTAATGATTATACACTAGCCCTTGATGCACCTTGATGAATAATTAGAAAACACAGCAACGTACAAAGAGGATGGTTCTATCTCCCTTAATCTCACCCAGATAGCCTTTTGTGTTTTTTCTCCCAAGTATTTTTCTGTGCATATCAATTTTTTTTTACAAACTACAAATCATTTTGTATAAACAATTTCGTGTCCTGCTTTTGTTCTCTAACCTTGCAGCACAAGGTATTTCCCCACGTCATTAAATATTCCTTGAAAACATGATTTTATAGCTACATAATGTTCCATCAAATGGATGCTACATAATTTATTTAAACAACCTTATTTTGGAGCATCCAAATTGTTTTTTTTTTTCTTTTGTTCTCTTAAAAGTATTGGAGTGAGCGTTTTTGTCGGCTTCTCTGTTCATTTTCTTAGGATCAGTTGGCCAAAGTGGAGTTACTGGGTCAGAGGGTATGGAGGTTTGGGGGTTTCTCATAGGCAGTGCCAACTTTCTTTCCCAAAAGGTTGTCCCAATTCATCCTTCCCAACTCCTGTCTCTTGCTGCAGCCTTTTGCCCATTTGCGCACTGGGGACTCTAGGGCTTATCTTACAGACTCATAAGAGGATGTTAACCCTTAAGCAGTCACGTTGGTTGCAAATAAATAAGTCGGACCTCTAATTCTGATGGTGGTACAATTTTCAGCAGGTTGCTGTTGTCCCCAGCTCTCCCTTCAGCTCTAGGGAAAACCACAGATGTCTCTCAGTCCACAGCAGGGGACAAACAGAGTGTTCTTGGTTTCAAAAGAAATAGTGTGCCTCTGTTAGCTGCCGCAATGGGCCGTGTGTCCAAGGGAAGTGTATGTCCAGCCAGTATTAGTGAGGTGCTATGGTGGTAGAAACTTGGCCCAACTGCCCTGCTCAGGAGCCCTGCTTCCGGATCCCCCCTTGGCACCCACCCTTTGCTCATTCCAAAAGTTCTTTTTGCCTTGGGTGGTGGTTTTTCTATCACCCTAAAAGAGAAGGGAGGAGAAGTACCATATAGTAGCAGAATAGATTCCACAAAATTGTTCTAGGGCCAAACCACCTGGCGTCAGACCGTAGCACCAGCACCTTAGAACTGTGTGACCTTAGGCGAGTTACTTAACGCCTCTGGGCCTCAACCTCCACTCCTGTAAATGGGCCCCCACCTCATGGGCATGTGCAGAGAACTCAGGGAGTCCGTGTCTAGCAGGATGCCTGGTAGGCTGCAGAGTAGGCCTGCACTCTCCTCGTCCGTGATGTGCAAAGGCTTTAAGCAGAAGTGAGGTTTGGAGTGTTGCTTAGGCCAGGGATTCCAGGTTACTCAGGGCTAACATTCCAGAGGTCCAGTCTGGCCAGAGTCTAGATTCAGGCCTTGTAGGTGCTGACAGTGGCCTCACTGACATCTTGAGGCTAAGAACTAGCAGAAGACTCAGCAAAGATTAACTTTGCCTGAGTCCTGCCAGGTACAAGATAAAAAGCACCTGAATAAGTTGGGAAGCAAAAGTTTCCCCCCTGATTTGTAATAATCACACGACGTGTTTACTTGATTGCCCCGCGGCAGTTTCCCCCATCTCTTACTGGGAAAGATCGCTTGAGGTGCCATGCTTTGAATAACTAAAATTAACTTTATGTTGTCAATAAGAGACTTTTGGGTGGCTGGATTGAGGCTGCACTTCCTAGATGCTACTAGTGACAGTGTCCACCTCTCTCAACCTCCCATCAGTTATTCCTCCTGAAATAAATGAGTCTGAGCCTTTTCTCACATCAACTGCCCTCAGTGCAAGAGCCCGGCAAATGGAATGGGGACCCAGACCCTCAGAGCTTTGTAAGGGGTTTTATTTTCCATTAAGTAAAAATGACAGGCTCGGCTCCTATGGCTCAAGCAGCTAAGGCACCAGCCACGTACACCTCAGCTGGCAGGTTCGAATCCAGCCTGGGCCCGCCAAACAACAATGACGGCTGCAACCAAAAAATAGCCAGATATTGTGGCAGGCGCCTGTAGTCCCAGCTACTTGGGAGGCGGAGGCAGGAGACTCGCTTGAGCCCAGGAGTTGGAGGTTGCTGTGAGCTGTGATGCCACAGCACTCTATCCAGGGTGACAGCTTGAGGCTCTGTCTCAAAAA
>CAUYRH010170943.1:0-27746 GCA_963574655.1 Perodicticus potto | reverse complement strand
ACAATGATTTTACAAAACAAGCAATTCCAGAAATCTTATAAACAATAAAAAAAGAAGAAATATTTCAATATCATTCTACTTATCAAATAGACCTATACTTTTTGAAAATGCTTTGTTAGCTTTATTCCTGATTCTTACAGTGGAGATGAAGCTTTATTTTCACACTGATTCACACTAATGATCTTATGTCTTTCATTTATTCTTAGGTCAACGGATATTCTTTCCTATTTTGAAAGCACAAACATCTGGGCTTATTGGTAAATTCTCAATAAGAGAAGGCCATGCAAGAAAGTTCCACTATCACATCTGTGTTTTCTGATTTAAAATGCCTTCCATAAGAGTGTAGAATTCTAGCATATCCTGAAAACTCACATAACAAAAAATGATAAAACAATTTAATTTTTAAATTTTTGTTTAGTAGATACAATGTATAATTATGTCACTTTTTCTCCATTTTCCCATCTTCCCATGAATTATGCACTCTTCTCTGCCTTTCTATTCTGGAAGGCTAATCACTCCATAATGGATAACCAGGGAAGACTTCCTTGCTCTCCGACTTTCCCTTGTGGTCAGTAAGTAGAAAACTCAGCCGGATAGTAGGAGAAAGGTGGAGCAACACATTGAAGATACACCCCCATTCATGTCCTTTGTGTTGTCATCATTCTAGCAGTGACTGCGCCTATTGTTTCAGTTGATGTCAGATGAGCCCTTTGTTGTGGAGCCTCCATTGTCTGGTAACACCGTTCCCCTCCTGTTCTCTTCCAGATCGTGGCTTAGTCATTTCAACTGTGGCCAAATACTTGCGTGTTTCATCATGTCTTTGTCATTCTTTAAACCTACCCAGACTCTAAATCTTGCCTTAATTAAACGCGTCTTTTATATGTGTGGTAATTCTAATTAACACATAGTTTAAAGCAATTATTTGGATAGTGTTAATGACAAAAAGAAACTCATTTGTCTTAACACAATAGCTAAGAAAATGCCATGAAGTCTATGTTAACCAGTTTGATGAAAATATTTCAAATTGTATACAAAACCAGCACGTTGGACCGCATGGTTGTATTAATGTACACAGCTATGATTTAATAATAAAAAAGAAACCTTTAAAAATCATACAATTTTAGCTTGAATGTTTCCCTTAAATGGAAGGATAAATGTGATTCATGTGCTTTCATTCTTTATTTTTCTATTCGTTAATTTAAAGACTATATTAATTAAGAAAGAAACATAAAATCAAGGGGCGCTTTTATTCATGGAGGAAAAAGATAAAAATCTTTTTATTTGTTCCTGTATAAATGAGCAGGCCCAATTCTTTAGAAAATCAGAAAAGAAATCAGAAATGCCATGACTATTAGGATAATATAAAGACTTGTTTTTATTTGGATTAACTACTCTCAAAATGCTAAGATCTTTTAAAATACAGTAAGTATAATTTAATTCTAAATAGTTAGAGATTTTTCACAGTATTCTCTAGTGTGCCCACATAAAATGACAAAATTAAATGACTATTTAAAATTTGTAAGGAATTCAAAGAAAATGTGAACATTTTGACCTGCAGAAAAGGGAATGTAAAAAAAAAACCTGATTGTACAAAGAATAAAATCAAAATAGATTTAGCAAAAAACATAGCATGAAAGGGAATGCAGACAGTCAATTGCAGTTGAAAAAAATCAGTCTATTTCTATTTTTCCTCTATGAAATAAACTTGTAATGTTGATACTTCAAGCAGAAAAAATATTATTTTTCCAATATAATAATTCTGAAATAATAGAAATGCATTTGGACATATAATGGAAAAAATTCTCAACAGAGCAATGTCAAGTTGAATGAAGTTTTCAGTGCTACTGTAAGTAATACACAGTTAATAAGATATTATTTAATGTAAACTTTATGAAATTCAAATTCTTGACTCTAATACTGGAAAGTATACTTTCTGTCCTGTTCTGCCATACATGTACATGTTATTTTTACTGGAATTAGAGTACATTGACAATTTAGAGAAGGAACACAGATACTAGTAATATCCTTTTATGGTAAACACAATTAATGTTAAACAACTTAGCAAAGTAAACATGTTAATGTATTCTTAGAAAGGTCCTCCACTGTGTAATTACTAAAGTATTAGTTCATATTTATAATGAAATTTATTGTTATAATGTTAAGGCACCTTCCACCTATTTATTACCTTTGATGTATAACACAGTTACTAATCTCTTTCAGCTTAAAACCCAAGTGTCTAAATACTCTGCTCTGTGCTACTGGGCTGGGATGCTGCCTGGCATGGCTTGCTGTGAAGTTAGGTGAACAGGAGCATGAGGGGGGAAGGAGAGAAAAACAGAGGGAGAAAAGATTTTACCCTTCCCATCTTGCCTATTTTCCTGCAAACTGCTCTCCAAAAGAATCTCTTCAACTCAGTAGTAGTAGCTTTAGTTTCCAACCAAAGCATATTTAAAAGATTATCATGTTAATAAATAAAATATTACCAAACAGAATCTCATACTACAAGAAAAGTTTTAACCTTGAGAAAGTGAAATTAATTCACAGTTCAAGGTTGCTTTGCTCTTAGTAAATTGGTTGTTATTGTCTCCACAGCATAATAGTAGATCTTAAAAAATTTTGTACTGACATCACAATGAGATAATGTTTTGTACCCTATGGCTTTTGGGGAGAGTGAGAGAGAGAGAAAGAAAAAAAGGGGGGGGGAATGATGGAAGGAAGGAAGAAAGAAGAGAGGGAGGGGGTGGAAAGGAAGGAAGGAAGGAAGGAAGTTGACAAATTAGAATTCTTATCCTTCATTGTCTGTGGGAAGGTAAAATGGTGCAAACACTGTGAAAAATGGTATAGTGATTTCTCAAAAATTTAACATATACTTTTATTATGATCCAGCAATTCCACAACTAGTTATATACTCACAAGAAATAAAAGCAGAGACTTAAAAATAGACATTTGTATACCCCTGTTTATGCAGCATTATTCGCAATAGCCAAAAGGTAAAAGCAAACCAAATACCCATCTATGAATTAATGAATAAACCACATATGGTATATACATGCAAATGAATATTATTCAGCCTTCAAAAAGGAAAAAAGATCCTGGCACATGTTACAGAAAGGATGAACCTTGGAGACATTATAGTAAGTAAAATTAGTCACAAGATGATAGTATTGATTCCACTTACACTCTTCTATGAGATACACAGAATAGTTAAGTTCATATGTACAGGAAGTACAGTGGTAGTTGCCAGGGGCTAGAATAATGGAGAGTTAGTGTATAAAATGGTAAATTTTAAGTATGTATATTTTACTACAATATATGTCATTGAAAGAGAGCATGAGCACAAGCTTGACACCTTATGATTGTTTCCATGGGTATAGAAGAAAAGACTTTGAGAAAAATTAGGACACGTTTGTTGATAAAAGCACTGAGAGAAGAGGCTGTTTAAATAGAATAAAACATACTCCTAAAGCATGAACTTGGTTTTAGTTGACAATAGATGACTTTGATGCTATGGTTAGAGACAAGGATGTCCATTATTTCTATTATTATACAATTAACATTGTACCAGACATATTAGTCAATGAATTAGACAAGAGAAGTCAAGAGAAGTGAAGAATAAGAAAATAATTAATAGCACGTCTATTTTTACATGATACAATAGTACAAATATTGTAATAGGGAACAAATCATACATTTAAATAAATAATAAAGTAGAAGATCAGTAATTAACAGGCAGACATAATTAAGGTTCATATAAACATACAATAAAGTGTCTGAAGACAAAAATAGCTTTATAAGCCTTTATGATAGTAAGAAAAGGAAATACTTAGAAATAGGCAAAATATTTATGAGGAAGATATAAAAATACAAAAAAAAAAGACAAAATATTTGACTTGAACAATTTAAAAAGCCATCTCTACTTCCTGGATAGTATAATTTTACATCCTATAGATACTAGTTCTCCTTAGGGGAATTTGTATATTTAATATAATTCTGTTAAAATACAAACAATTTATATAACTACTAAAGTTAACATAAAAATTTCTTGAAAATCATAAGCATAAATGCCTAGAAAGTAATTTTTTAAACAATCTATGAAGAGTAGTAAGATACAAAAAAGAGAACACATTATAAAGTATCTTAGTACAATTGCATTACTTCATGAAAAGATAGAGCTAATTTAGGATAATATTAATAGCCGTATAACAGAAAACATGAAATTGAAGGAAAACAACCAAAACTATGAAATAAATAATCAAATAGGTGAAGAGACAATTCATAAAAAAAGATAAGAAAAACACAAAGGAAAACTGTAGTGGTGCACGTATTTTGACTTCTTACTAAATGATTGGAAGCTTGACTAAAAATAGAAAGGCCTATTTTGGTGAAGCTGTGGCAGTCTCACACTCACACTTTGCTTCTGAGCCTATTAGTCGGTATAATCAATGAGGGAAATTTGCCAATATACATGTTTTCCTCTAAACTTGCAATTTTACTTCTAGGAAATTACTCTAACAGTGTACATAAAATATTTCATTAACTTACATGCAATGCTTTATTCATTGGAACATTGTTCATAAAGTAGTAGGGAAAACCCATCCTTCTTGCATAGTAAGTTGATAGAATAAATCATGCTACTGGTAGAAAATGAATGGATTGTCATTGTAAAAATCAATGACAATGATTTCTATAAACTTATATGAGGTTACACCCAGAATATAATGCTTACTGAAAATAGCAAGTTTAAAAAATAAACTCAATCATAGCATATAGCCTAATTTAAGGTTAAAAAAAAAACCCTATAAACTAATATTGACCTCTATTCTATTTCATAATAAGCTATTTTTTCTCTCAAAGATAAACTTCAAAATTTCCAGAATGAATTTTTTTTGTGGGAGGTGAAAACTACAAATATGAAAGGCAGAAAGAAAGAATATCACCTTTAACGCTGAATTGTATTCAGAGATATCAAAATGATCGTACTGTAGATGGAAAGGTGAGTAGGTGAATGGATGAATACATAGAGATAAAAAGAGAAAAAAATGTGAGTGTGTGTGTGTGTATATATATATATGCACATAGATTTATACGTGTGGCACATATGAATATGTAAACATGATGATGACCAATGGCAATGGCATACCTAGCACCAATATATTGGTGTGTAAGTACCATTTTTCTAGAAAGACTCTTGGACTATGGCTAATTCTGGAATTAAAAGAGGAAAACTCTAGTACATGGAGTATGTTATTGCACCAGACAAGTGGAATGTTTTTTTTTAAGTGTGAAGTTTATGGTGCATGCTTAAAGTCATAGGAGTCAATCTGAAGGCGCATATACTGACCAAATATGGGATAATGAGACCATGAAAATAAACAATGATGATAATGAACTATTACCCACAGTAAAATGTAAATATCCCTGACTTGATCATGTTATCAAAAAATTAGGAAATAAAATAATAAATATTATTAAAAAGTAAGATAAATATTTTTAAATATGGGCACAGCAAATATAGGTAGATGAAATTACAGTTTTAGTAAAACAATATTTGTTAACCTAAATAGTAATATTTCATTTAGCATTAATGGATGCTAAAAGCAGTCCAATTTTGTTGAGGAAAAGAATATCTGTTTTTATTTATCCCTCTCAAACTTATTGCTTAATTATAAGGTTAAAAACCATAACATTACAGTCAAAAGAAAACCTACAGTTAACATCCTAACCGAGTGGTCAAATGTGACAATACCAATAATGGATACGGCAGGAACCACGTGCTTCCTGAGCAGAAGCACGCAGTGGGAGTATACCAACACTTTTGTGGTGCTTTTGCAAAAATGTATAATTTCAGCCTCATCCTGAGGAAAATATAGACTAATCAAAATATGGAATGCTATACAACGGATATCCTTACTTTCTTAAAAATAGAAGGTTATGAAAGACCAAAAAAAGAATGAGAAATTGTTTCAGATTTAAAGAGAACAAAGACACATGGCAATAATGTGGGATTGTGATCTCTAGACAATGGATGTGACTCGCAGTTGAAGACTAAAGAACATTATTGAGACAAGGAGAAATACGAATAGGACTCTGGTTAAGATAGTACTGCTATAAAAACACAAAATGTCATGCCTTAAACTCTAGGGTGGACATCTTCTTATTCTTTGGAGATGTATTTTGAGTTATCAGTGCTAAAGCAAATGAAATAAAATATCAGAAATTGGGTAGTCTGACTGAAATGTATATGAAAACTTGGGAAATAATTATGGCAAATAGTACTTGAATCTTGTTAATTTTGATATTATTTTATTTATTTATTTTCAATTATTTTTAATGACTGTGATTTTCATTTCCTCATAGTTTAGCTGGATCAACTTTTAGAAGTAGGACAGTGCTACAGAACCAATTTAAGATTCAAATAGGCTTTACATGACTAGTCAGACATAATATTGAAATGGAGATATTGATATGTTTAGGTTATAAAAATAGTAAAAGGCAATGTTTTCACTTTACTGCATATGTAATGATTCTTGACTCAAAACTAATGATTTGGTAGAATGCAATTCTCCTGCATATAACTAAATGTTATTTTTTCCCAGTGTATTCAGAAAGCTTTTAGAAACACCTCAAGTACTTGATGATTAATTAAATATACTTTCAGAATTCAGAGATATTGATAGTAGGGAAAAGAGAAAATTAAAATTCATCAATGATAAAAAATTAACAATGTAAATGTGAACTTGCAGTAATAACAAATATTAAAGTGTAACTATTACTGTCTATATTAGTAGATCCCAGCAAACATACTCCAGAATAGAAGCAGCAGGGATTTTATCTTAATCTCAGGAAATTAAATTTATGTTAATCCTCTGAAAGGCACAAAATAATTACATATTTGACAAAATTTAATTTCCTTAATGAAATGCTGTGTAAAGAAATTAACTTTGTTGAGTTAAATTGTTAATTACAGAAATCCACAAATGTATTATTTTAGAGTGTTAGTAGGCTCTATTACTAATAGAAGTATCCTACTTAGTTTCTTTAATGGACATAAATTGAGAGATTTCTCTTTTGAGGACTTGAGAAGTCCTCAAGTAGATTAGACTTACTTCAAATTTCTCATTTGCTTCTCTAACAAATGGGATTAAAAAGATTAATGCATAATTAGCACTGCCACAGTACATACCGCTACACACATACAGAGATTGCCAAAAAATGCATACACTATTTAAGAAAGGGGAAAAAAACTGTATTAAAAATGCAATAATCCATATACAACAATTACAGATGATGAATACAAGTTATATTGAGAAGTTGTTATTGAAAGGGAGGCACTCAACCGGCAGAGACGTTACAGACCACCAAGGCTTGTACGAAAGGCCTTTATTGGCGGGGGAAACTCCAGGCACCACGGAGAAGAAGGGAAAAAGACAAAGTCAAAGTAAAATCGCGCCCTCATATTGGGTGGGTTTGGGGAGGTGATGAGACGGTGGAATAACCAATAAGGGGTTACTGCTCCGTAGTGAAGTGCCTTAGGGGCCGGCCATCGGTTTGAGATTTTCAGTGGATAATTGTGAAAAGGGAGATGAACTTATTAATTATCTAACAGTTATAACTGCAGATGTCAAACATGATTTGAATATTAAAATTTTAATATAGTATTTTTCCCTTGTACGACAATATGCATACACTTTTGACACCCTGTGTATTCTGGCTTTTAAATATACCTTTTATGTTCTACCTTTATCCCTAAGGGATACGTTCCAAGACTCCCAGTGGATGTCTAAAACTGGGGATGGTCCAAATCCAAGATAGACTATGCTTGGATATCTTTTTCCTTCTTCACAATTTCAGCGTAGTTGATTTGTTCTTACCATAGATAGTAGCAACCTCAGTATAAATTTTCTCTTTTTTTTATTAAGTGAAGAACTTTTGCTTTTTTTCACAGAAACAATACGCTTTACAGCCTGTTTGGCATATTTGAATTTCCAGCATCACTGTTCTGTGCTTTGGGGCCATGATTAAGTGAAATAAGGGTTTTTTGCATATCGCATTGTAATATGTGACAGTGAACCTGATAATCAAGAGAGCTACCTAGTGACTAATGGGCGGGGAATGGGCACAGTGAGGATGTGCTGAACAAAGGGATGATTCATGTCCGGGGTGGGACGGGGAAAGATGAGCTGAGATTTCATTATGCTACTCAGAATCATTTGCAGTTCAAAACTTTGAATTGCTTGTTTCTCAAATTATCCATTTAATGGCTTTGAACTATAGCTGACCTTGGATAATTGGTACCATAGAAAATGAAACGATAGGTTGGCAAATCCCATGGAAAATGAGACCATTTTCACCTTTGCTAGTAAAGTATCCTTTATCCAAAATGCTTGAGAACAAAAGGGTTTAAGATTTCAAGTTTTTTTTTTTTTTTTTTTTTTTTTTCAGATATTGGAATATTTTTATTATATTTACTGGTTGAGAATCTGAAAATCTGAAATGTTCCAGTGAGCACTTCCTTTGAGCATCATAGGAAATGTCCCAAATTTTAAGATTTTGTAGCTTTTCAGATTTGGGGTTTGGGGATTAGGTACATTCAAACTGTGTTTCATTCTGTTTTAATTCAACGGAATGAATTTAAGTGGTAGCATAAACTTGAAAATAGAAAGCCCCTTTTCCTTTTCTTAGTTCAGGCAGATAGCCTAGGTACTTGAACCTTGCTAAGATGTATTTGTTAAAAGTATACTGGGTAAGGATTTATATTAAATTATTCGTGTATCTGGTTTGTTCTTTCTCATCAGGATGTTGACAGCATCAACTAAAAAACATTTAAGTGAAAAATTACAGCAACAGAAAGAAACAACGGTCTTAAATTTGGTCATTTATTGTCAGTAAATTCTATTTCATTTACATTTCAGATGATATTTTGATTAAATAATTTATAAATTTATTTTAACTCTGATCTATTTTTTAAAATATTTATTTACACTTCTAATGACTCCGCTAAATATTTATTGTACTTATTTTTGTTTTACAAAGTGTTGGTTGTATAAAATTTCAAATAGTATTGATTATGTACATTATTTTATTCTAACAAAAGCTATCTTAGAAAAATGTGCTAGACAAAAAATTTAATATTTAGTCCTACAGAAGTAAGAAAGTGAAGATTAACTCCATTGAAGAAATGAAAATACATCCTGCTTTTCAACAAACCAGAGTAGTCAACATCTATCTATAAAGCCAGCTGAAAAGTTAACAGAAAATAATATTTTCCTTGGCCAGTATTGCAATTGTAAAGTATCATAAACATCTCCTTCGTAGGAGGATTATTGCTTTATTTCTCACTGGGAATCTTTGTTTTCTATGTTCATATAGTATCACAAATTTTATTATTTGAACTTATATTCTTACAACATAATTCAATTCTTACATGAAGGATGTAAGTCACTTGGCATAGAGAAATATCTCAGTTTACAACTCCAGTGAAAAGATTTATATAAATGATTCCTGAAGATAAAGTTCTACATTTCCTTAACTTTTTAATTTCTAAGGAAAGAGCCCTTTGGATTTGCTTTGCAAGCAGGGCTGATGTTGGCTTCTTTAAATGCAAATCTGCTGTATTTAAAACCTACCTAAACATTTCCCTTCCTCCCTAAGCCTGTGATAATTCTGTCTTCTTCTATATCTTATGAGATACATCTTGGTTTTCCTGGTTTTCCAATAAACTTTACTTTTCAGATACAAGTTTGTATCTGAAATATATAAGTATGTAAGATACGTATATGTAGATGAAATACAGATACATCTATATATTGTATCTTGGTGGTTTGGGGCTGATTGAGTTAGGATATAATAAGTTATTATTAACAAAATTAATAGAGAAAGAACCATTTGATAGCTTCCAATATTATGTTTTAAATTAGTAGCATAGAGAGGAAGAAACACATACATGTATATAACCTAGTAAACTTAAAATTGTGATGTTTTAAAAATTAAGTAAAAATGTATTTTGCTTAATGCATAATATTAAAATTAATATTACAATTACATAATTAAAAATATGGATTATATATGAAGAAGTAAAAGCTATCATGAATTACATATAAGAGCATATGGTAAATGTCAAATTTTTGAATCATTTAAATCTCTGAAGAATAAGTTTATAGATTTTATTATCAAATGGGTATATATTAATTAAAACTACACATTTTGTATCTATATATGATAGAAATATGTTCCATGTGTGTATATACAAAGTATGCCGCATCTTTGTAATTAAAAATTGTGCTGACGTACTCATTTGAATACTTGTGTCTTTTTAACTTTTTTTTTTTTACCTCCCTTGGTTGACTACTCAGCAGTGAGATTACTGGATTGAATAGTAGGTCTACTTTTAGTTCTTTGAGGAATCTCCAGACTGTTTTCCACAGAGGTTGTACTAGTCTGCAGTGCCACAAACAGTATATAAGCATTCCATTCTCTTGCATCCATGCCAGAAACTATTGTTTTTGAACTTTTCGATAAACATCATTCAAACAGGGATAAGGTGATAGATCATTGTGGTTTTAATTTGCATTACACCATGGCAGCAAAAACAAGACTGTCTTACTGTAAATGTCAAACTTGATTACCTCATTGTCATAGAATTTGCCATTTCTCCACTGTAAAGTTTCTTTTTTATACTTCTTCTTCTCACATTGCACATTTTGTAATAACGTCACTATTTGCAGGGCACATTTAGGGAGTGGCATGTTATGCTTCACCTTTTTAAGGATGCTTTTGGAATTGCTGTGCACAACATATTTGTCTATACTCCACCATGTGTGTATTTGTTTAATCATTTATTGATATCAGAGTGAAATTAGTACATGAATTTTCCAGGGCTATTTTAGTAAATTACTGCAGACGGTGTCATAAGACAGCAGATGTTTATTTGTACTCTCACAATTCTGGAGAACACAACTCTAGAATCAAAGTGTTAGTGAGGCCTTGGTCCTTCTGCAGCCTCTAGGGAACAATTCCTTCATGTCTGATCCAACTTTGGTGGTTCATGGGATTCCTTGGTTTTTTAGCTGGATCACTCCAATCTCTGTCTCTGTCTTTCCATGGTTTCTGTTTGTCTCTCTCTATGTACTCTTTACCTTCTAAAGATACTACCCATTTGATATAGAATTTTTCCTAAATCCCTGAAAGGAGGATTATTTTATCTCAAGTTATTAACTAATTACATATGTGAGAATTTATTTTAAATTGTGTCACAATCATAGATGTCATTGGTTAGTACTTGAACATATTCTTTGGGTGACATCGTTCAAACCACTGTATTCACGTATATATATTTTAAAAATGGGTTATAGTCTAATACTAGTTCATTACTTTTTAATTTATCATTATCATTACTTTTTTTTTTTAAATTTTGAAACTAAGTCTCAATCTGTTGCCCTGGATAGAGTGCTGTGGCAACATACCTCACAACAACCTCAAACCCTTGAATTCCAGAGATCCTCTTGCCTCCACCTCCCAAGTAGCTGGGAATATAGGTTCCCAACACTACACCCAGATTTGTTTTAATATGTTTAGTAGATATGGAGTCTTGTTTTCACTCAAGCTGTTCTTGAACTCCTGAGATCACACAATCCACCATCCTCAGTCTCCCAAAGTTCTAGGATTATAGGCATAGCCAACATGCCTGGCTTATTTTTTTAGCCTAAAACGTGTCTTGCTCTTAAAGATTGGGAACTATTTCAGCTGATTTCTGTGACTTTTACCTATTCCTATCAATGCAGAACTTAATCTACTGTTAACTGTATAAAACACTTCTGAGTTTCTGGAACTACAAGATAATATGGATTTATCATGTACATTTCTTTTCCCAGTCCTAGAATCAACCATATCCTCAATTAACTCTGCTTTATTTTCCTGGAGAATGGGCACTAGGTGAACTCATTGCTGCTGGAAATTCTTGCTCTTAAGTCCTATCTGCTGAGAGACAAGAAATTATGTGTGTATGTTAACCTCTGTATATACATAATAAATATTTCTAAATGTAAGTATCTCTATATTATGCTGAACATGAGTTCATACTAATTTCTCCCACTCCATTCCATTACCATATGTTTTATTTTTGACTTGTCCCCTTACTTACCTATAACATCTTGCTCCTACTATGAGAAACATGGCTCCCACCATCTGCCATCCATTTAGTAAACTGTCCAAATCCAGTACACATAAGCAAATATTAAGAATTTTTAAAATCACATCATTAGAAAGCATAACACTCTTCTGAAAGAGTTGATTTTAAACAGAATGGAATAATTACAGAATGGAAGTTTATAATTATCTGTGCCATGAAGAATAGTGAAATAACAAACACACAGACAGAACACCACCAACCACTACGACCACCATCACCAGTCATTAAAAGACAACTTATGGGTTGCAAACAAAATCATCCCACATCCAGTCCCCATAGTAACACAGATCAATGAGGTTAAGGTCCAGAACCCAATTCACTCAGGGTAAGTAAGCTACATTAAATATAGCCACCAATATTCAGAGCTCTGATCATATCTAGCATATGATTAATTATATTTGCCTTTCACATTTTCCCCTGTTTATAAGAGTCACCATTATATACCAGAAATCCATATAAAAAAAACTCTCGATTCCTCCATACTAATCAGTACACACCCTTACATGTCCCCTTTTCTTATTTAAAATTCGACTCCTCCCAAACTCCTAGTACGGAAGTTTCTATGCTTTCTGAAACCCACATTCTGTCAGAGGAAGGGGCTCCTATAATCCACATTCTGTCAGAGCAAGGGACTCCTCTAACCCCAACATGTTGTGAATGGATTTATTTTTCTGCCTTTCACTAGCTGAAGCTATGTACTCCTCGAAGGACACTACCTCCCTTGTACCAACTTTCTACTAAGTCTAGAAATAGGTTAGATCTCCTCCTAATTCTTGTTTATCATTTTCAGATGAGTGTCCTTCCCTGTTTTCTAAAAAAAAATTAAAAATTTTATAAAGTATAACTCGTCTCCTCTTTGAAGTAATATAAAGTTGATGTGATGACAGCTTTTTACTCTCTAAGACTATGTCAGTAGCGATTCTGTCAGAATCCCTGCGTAGCAACATGTGATACTCCTTCCAATGGCATATGCCCCCAATAGATTGCCCTTCGCTCTTTTCTTTCTCAGCAACTTAGTCTGCATTTCATCTTCTTTCTATCATCAATAATTTCAAATTTAAAACATAGATTATCTTGGTTTCAAGAATCATATTTTCTCAACTCTATTCTCTAAATCCCATTTTACATCTATTACTCTGACTCTGACAATTGTTTAAATTTCACTGGTACATACTACTTATTTATTCTACTAAGTATTTAGTCTATGGTATTTTATGTTTCTTACTATTTACCATTTCTCGGACCATATTCTCACTTCCCTTCTTACTTTCATGGTACAATTTGTGCTCATTCAATAATATTTTTTCTCTATTTACTCACTTAGAAATTGTCACATTTGACCCACTTCTTTTTCCCTGAAGAAAATTAAAACAGTGAGTAATGGCCATTATCCAACTTTTACTATAATACATATACTTACCAGCAATGTGAACATTGTCAATGCCATTTCTATGAATGAAAGACTCATGATTCTAGCTCAATTTGTACATGTATATGTTAGATTCCATCAGCTCTTGCATATTCAAGACCTTCAGTCTAGCAACAATTAACTTTCTCTTCCACATTGTTTATTTTTGCTAGGATAAAATATATTCCCTACATTTGTTCTTCTTATTTTTCCTTTGCTGTGCAATTTTTTACTCTGGGCCAATAAATTCGTTTTTTGATATCTTAGTTCATTTTGTTTATATGCCTGTTTGCTGTTGTTATCTAATCACATGGTTTTAAATATTATATATAATGTGATGGTTTTCTGAATTTATAAATACACTTCAGAAGAGTGTGATTTTTGTTTACTTATTTGTTTATTTTTAATTTGAGGTTAATGTAAGGGTACAAACAACCAAATGACAATATTTGAATTTTTTAGATACAGTCCCTCTTGTAGATGTGTCCCACACCCAAAAGTGAGCCATGCACCCCTATATTGTGCCCAGTAAGTGGGAGAACCCACCCCCTTTCCCTCTCTCACCTCCCTCGTATCCCCTCTATATTGAAATGACTTTTTCTCCC
Source organism: Perodicticus potto (assembly GCA_963574655.1). Lineage (NCBI taxonomy): Eukaryota > Metazoa > Chordata > Mammalia > Primates > Lorisidae > Perodicticus > Perodicticus potto. The sequence continues at coordinate 13,546 of CAUYRH010170943.1, read as the reverse complement.
TATGTGGGCATGAATTTGATTTTCTACTGGCTTCATCTTAGTATTGAGTATGTTACATATTTGCTTTACCATTCTTGTGATACTTTATTGAGAAGAATGTGTTGCAACTTCATCCTGGTTAATACCAAACATGGGAAGTCACCATCATTTCTAATGGCTGAATAGTTCTCCATGGTATACATATACCAAAATTTGTTAATCCATCCATGAATTGCTGGGTATTTAGGTTCTTTCAACATCTTGGCAATTGTATATTGAGCTGTGATAAACAATCTAGTGCAAATGTCTTCATAATAAAAGGATTTTTTATTAGGATTTCTTTTAGCATCACTGAATAAGTGCTTCTGACCTTATGCTGTTCTACCTTTGCCTATTACTGATTACACTAATCAGATTTATGTTTTCCAAAAAGGTCATCAAGCCACACGCAATAAAGATGGTTCCAGTCCATGAACCCCTGTATCACTCTCCCTCTGGAGAAACCCTAACTGCCCCCTTCTATCATTGCCCGATTCAGCAGGAAGCAGACTGAGTCTTCACCCCTTTTCCCTAACAGCAGTTAGAGTTTCTATTCAGAGAGGGAGAATTGACGCAGGACATTTGGCACCCTAGCCAGCTCAGTGGAGCTGGCGGACCTGCCGCCTCCTCCTTGGTGGAGTTGGTGCTGTGGCAGCCGGTTGAAGAGCCAGCAGGCTGGATGACAGGCAAGGAAGGGGATCTCCAACCCCCACCAGAGGCTCCAATATCCAAAAAGGCTGGACAACTGCCGAGAAGACACCTGTGCCTTGGTGTCTCCTTCACTTTACACTTAGGACTAAATGTGGAACCCCCTTTTCCTATGCCTAGGTCAATTTCATGTGAATTTCCTAGGCCTCAATTCCATGAATGGACTGTATCCATTCATTGATACACTCATTCACCTTGCCCCCGGCGGAAGGGACTGTATTCATTCGTTTCCTGGCCAAGGAACCCATACACCTATATATACCCTGAGACTAAAGGCCTAAAGAAGGAGATGGGGAAAAACCGGGAGAGAAACGGAGAGAGCTTCTTTCTCCCCACTTGAATTCTCTCCCTCTACCAGGAGCTTTAGTGTTTTCTGTATTCTTTTCTGTAACTAAATTCTGTCTTACCATTGGGGGGGGTAAAAATGTAATGAACAATAATAAAATACATGTATTTGAAAAAAAAAGGAAAAGAAAAATAATAATAATAATAGTACACACCTGTGATTTAATTTAAAAATGTATTATTTTTGGAGAATTGACTCAGAGACTTTTATTTCAGAGTGTACTAAGAAAATGCCATGAAGGCTATGTTAACCAGTTCAATGAAAATATTTCAAATTTTATATAAAACCAGCACATTGTACCCCATGATTGCATTAATGTACATGGCTATGATTTAATAAAAAAAAAGAAAGAAAGAAAAAGAAAAGAGAATAAGTAGAAGTCTTAGTACAAATGAATAAAATGTTTTAAGAACTGCTGGTTTTATAAAGATGTTTATTGGTTTCTTTATAAAACTGCTGGTTTTATAAAGATGTTTTATTGGATTGCACGACTAACATCCTAGGTAGATAAAACAACAAATGGCACATGAGGTTGATAAAAGAGCTATGATAACATGTTTTCCTCCTATGAGTTTCATTTTCCCTTGGAGAGCCAAGACATGGTGAGGAAGCTCCTTGCTACAGGTGCAGCCCTTGAGCAGCCAAGATAACTAAAAAAGTTAAACTAGAAAGTTCATAAGGGATAAATACTCGTACACATTCCAATCTCCAAAGCAAAAAGGTTTTTTTTTTAATCTCATTATTCCTCTGGTTCACTCCTTTTCCCCATTACTCCAACGTGCTTGGCATACTCCCAATACCCCACATTACTCTCTTCCTTACTGGCTAGTACTCAAAAATGACCTATCCCAGACACCCACATATGTGAAATTTTGTGTTCTAATGTTGGATATGGTCTAGCTCAGAAGTTACTGAAAACTCACAAATGTCTAACCCTCTAGAAATAAGACGTATATACTAATATTTTAAAACTGAGTGCTTTAATACTTAAAAAATGCCAAGATTTCTGACTTCTGTTGAAATTTTTTCAATAGACCAGTATTCCCACCTTTCAACAATCAGCAAGGAATGGAGCCTGAACCTTTTAAACTGAGTCCTTCTCTTTTCTGTAGTGAGGGATTCCCAACCCAAAGTGATTTTGCCCCCCAGGGGATATCTGTCAATGTTTGGAGACATTTTGGGTTGTCACATGTGGGGGTGGGATGCCACTCATATTCAGTGAGTAGAAGCAAGGGACACCACTAAGCACTCCACAATGCATGGGATAGCCTCCAACAGTGAAGAGTTATCCCAGTTCCAGATGTCAAAATTACCAAGGTTGAGAAATCCTGCCATAGTCCCCATTTGGCTCACTTCACATTTAGGTTACCAGCTGGCCCTTATAAATGTTTGACTTTGTTATCCCTAGAAAAACATATTTATATACTGGTTGATAGATAAATATAGATAAATGGATAGACAGACATAATCATAAATGTGTACCACCAGAAAAATCAAAATAACTTACGTAATTTGTAATTGAGAAGATTGTTACCAATGGGATTATGGCTTATTAAACTATATGGAGCTGATATCTGGAGGCTGGAAGAGGGATCTTTTCTACTCTGATTATCAGCCTGTTCATCTCTCACACATGAAATAACAGCTGCAATGCTGCCAAAATGGTGACCTAAGCTCTCCCTAGGAATTAATCATGGTTCCAAGCTCAGAATTATTTAATATAGTACCCCTATGTTTTTATCGGGAGACAATTTTCCATAGATCTCTCCTATTTCCAATTATCACCTGTATATTTTGTTCTGTCTAGACTATCTTCTAAAGGATCTCTGGATAGCTGACAATCTTGGAAGGTAGAGATGGTGTCTCCTTCTAGAGCAGATGGTAAGCTTGCATAATTTCTAGTATAACAATTAAAATGTCTCCTTCAGAAGCAAAGGGTAGGTAGGTTTACCAACTGCATATTGTAAAGGAGTTAGATTCTCTAAACTGAATGTTCCTCAATTATGACATAAAATCATGATGTTTGCAGGATCTTCATAGAACCTTCCCTATTACCCCAGCAGGACTTGGGAGACAAAGAGAACCCATGCTTGCTGTGCACTGAGTAAATAAAGTCCTTTGTCTCTGACCCAGGACTCTCACATTTTCTGCTGGAATGTCAAGAACTGTAAAGAGCCTGAGATTTACTCTACTTGCAAGATATCAAATAAGCCTATAGACATTTTAATAATTTTTTATGAATCACATTTTAAAAAATTTGAACTCTACCTGAGTTATAAAATATATCATATATATGTGCATATATATATATATATATATTTTTTTTTTTTGAGACAGGGTCTTACTTTGATGCCCTTGGTAGAATACAGTGGCCTCAGCCTAGCTCACAGCAACCTCCAATTCTTGGCCTCCAGCAATCCTCCTGCCTCAGCCTTCCAAATAACTGGGACTACAGGTGCCTGCCACAATGCCTGGCTAATTTTTCTGTTTTTTCATAGAGAGAGGGTCTTGCCCTTACTCAAGCTGGTCTCAAACTCCTGACATCAAGCAATCCTCCCACCTTGGCCTTTCAGAGTGCCGAGATTACAGGTATAAGCCACCACACCAGATAACTGGTACCTGAGCAACTGGTTTTAAGATCCAGAGAATGTTTTTCTTCTGCCAGTACTGGGAGCTCTGGTTTTTCTGATATTCACTTAGCTATAGCCTTAATTATACATGTATCTTTCTGACACCAGCAAACCAAAATCTTTCCCTCTCTTCCTCTTTTCTTCTTTCCTTCCTTCTTTCTCTCCTTTTCCATATACTTTTCTAATTCTAAATCCTTGTTGGAGGTGTAGAAATATAAATCATTGAGTCAGAAATGCGTATGTACACACACAGAGACGCACACACAGAGCACTAACAAACTAGTTTCCCTCATAGCTAACTCTTAACTTTTTAAAAAACAATTGCACATTCTATTGGATAATTAAAATTAAAAAAAGGAAGAGGAAAAAAATACTTTGCATCCGATTTTTCCTTTTTTTATCAGTGACCATCCTATTTCTAGCAGTTTCCTCAATGATTTTGCATCTTCTGTTGATCTTTGTATCTTTTGTTTCTACAAGAAGTTAGATGTTTTTAACCTTTGGAAAATTTTAACAAATTTGAACATAACCTTCTTAAAATGCATCTTTAGTCTTTTTCCTGAGTAGTTGTGTTTTAGTGAATATATGATGCTTTACTGGGGATAATGTAACATCTTGTAGTAAGAATCCAGACTTTAGTTTTTTGGGGGAGGGACAACTAAGAAATAGAGAAAATAAAAAGTAATCTATGATGTAGTTCTCATTACATGATATGTTAAACTTGGGGCTTCATCATATATTTGATCTGCTTTCAGAAGTTATTTGTAAAGAGCCACTGAAATCAGAGAATCCTGTGAATGTCTTTTGTTTTCTTGCAGACCTGTTTGATACCTTTACTGATAATACTAATTCCTTCATACCACTCTTTTTCATAATCGGGTATCCAATTATTCATCAACATAACCAGCAAAAATATCTTGAACAAATAAACACCAAAATAATTTAATCAATTGTAGTGTAAACTTGGTCTCTGTGTATTTGCTTGGACCACGGCCTTTAGAGTAGGAGAAAACTGGATTCAAGATCTAGCTCCCTCCCTTACACTTTGAACATTAATTTCTCCATCTATAAACAGCCACAATGCAAAATTGTTATTGTAAGTTTCAAATAGAACAATGTAGGCAAAGCAATTGGGACAATTCCTAGTATAGTGTGGGATATTCAATAAATTCTGACTATTTTCATCATTGCTTAGTGGGGTAAAAAGGTTAGTAAATTACCCTGTAAAGTTTTAATTGCATTTCACTTTCAAGAGTCTTTAGGAGTCCTAATTTTTACTTTTTAGAATTGCTTTGTCTAACTGCCAGGTGTGGTGGCTCACACCTATAATTTAGCATTCTGGGAGACCGAGCCAGGTGGATTGCATGAGTTCAGGAATTCAAGACCAGCCTGAGCAAAAGCAAGACCCTGTCTCTAAAATAGCTGTGCAGGTGCCTGTACACCCAGCTACTTGGGAGGCTGAGGCAAGAGGATCTCTTGAGCTTAAGAGTTTAAGGTTGCTGTGAGTTGTGACCCCACAACACTCTACTCTCTACTGAGGGCAACAAAGTGAGACTCTGCCTCAAAAAAAAAAAAAAAGAATTTGTCTTTTATCATCTTCATATGTTATCAAGAAGCCATTGGCAAGAGACAAATTGAGTTTATTTCTAGCATTTTTCCTGAGGCTGCCACCTTAAGGAATGCTGCAGCTGGACACCTCTTGCTCATGTGAACTGCTGTGGTCATCACAGTTCCAAGCATCCAGTGAAAGGAGGTGTGGGTGCTATCAATGCCCTAACATTTATCAGTACAGAATTTGTTCTATTTTCTTCCTAGTCTTCCTCTTGCTTACATGGCCTCCCAACCAAGGTCACATTCAGAGTATCATTGCTACCCCTGATTTACACTGCAGATGTTGTCAATGATGTGCTTTTCCCTAAGGCAAAAGCTCTTGGATTTTTGGTGAACAGGCTCTATAAGGTTCATTTGTATTACATAAATTATAATTTTTCTACTCAATTGTAAACTTTTTAAATTATTTGTTTTGGTTCAAAATAAAAATATCTGAGAACTGTGTATATTTTCATACATTTTATAACAAATAAGATGGATGTCATCTATAGTTTAATGTTTTAAATTATGCCTTATTGGGCCAAGTGTGGTATCTCATGCCTATAATCCTAGCACTCTGGGAGGCCGAAGTAGGTGGATTGCTTGAGCGCAGAAGTTTGAGAGAAACTTAAGCAAGAGAGATACCCTGTCTCTACTAAAATAAAAAAACTAACAGGCAACATGGCAGGTCTCAGCTATCGGGGAGGCTGAGGCAGGAGGATTGCTTGAGCCCAAAAGTTTGAAGTAGCTGTGAGCTATGGTGCCACCACAGGGCAACAGAATGAGACTCTGTTTCAAAATAAATAAATAAATAAATAAATTATGCTTTAACATTTTAAAGTCCTTAAAAACAAATCCTATGAATCATCAATTTATTTATGCCAGGTAACTAACAATAAGGATGCTAAGAGACTTTAAGTCCCTTTCTTAAAGAAGTTCATAATCTAGTATCCCTGAACTTCATTTTTGTCATTTTTAAAATAAGGAAATAGAACTTGATTTTCTCTAAGATCCCCCCAATGGTAGTTGTAACACTATCAAATATAGCCATGTTTTATAAATGTTATATAATCAAAGATTTCAGAGTAGCACTTGGCCCATTGGAAGTATTCAATAAATATTTGTTGGATGTTGAATGATCAAATAATAGAGATAACTTTAACATATAAAGCACATCTTAAGAACTTTGTTTAATGAACAAAATAAGTGAATAGTTATTGTCTTTAGTATTGTTTAAGATTGAGATTTTCTGTTAAAATGTTTTCTAAATATAATAATTTATTTACCTGATAAATACGCTGATCCTTACAGAAAGTTTAAATGTATTAAAAAATCAATGAAGAAGATTTTGGGAGAAATATAAAATTAAAATTTAGATTTCCTACTAAACATGATAAATAAAAGATAAGTACATAATCAGTTTTCTCCCAAAACACTAGTATAAAATAAAAGAAAGCAGACTTGTGAAAAGAAGACAAAAATTCCATAAGGACAAGGAGAGCAACAGAAGAAAAGACAGTGTAGGGAAGACGTCAACACAGTTGTGCAGGCTCAAAGACACAAGGATGACTGAAGCAACATGAAAATCAAGTGCTCTGGTGAGAGAGCCTTGGGGAAAAGAGGAAGGCCAAGAAGCAAGTTCAGTTGTTCCACAGAAGTATACGAAACTCAGACATTAGAGAGACCAGGGGCCTTCGAAGAATTGGGGATTCAAATAAAGCTGTAATTAAAAGAATTCATTTAAAATTTATTTAAGAAGTAGTTTAACACCAAAACCCATAGGCATGCACAGGATCTTGGGCTTGGAAGACCCCCATGAAGTTTAATGATATGCTGCTGCCATCTTTAAATTCTTGAATAAGTGGCTTGATATTTTCATTTTGCACTGGGACCTGAAAATTATGTAGCCAGTCCTCTTAAATCCTCTTTCCTTACTCACTTAGTGAGGCATCCAACTCTCCTTCACTTCAGCAGAAGACTGAAAGATCAGAGATATACATTTGAGTAAGGCTGAACCATAGGGAGTATAAATTTGAGGACATCAGGTATAGCTGAAAATAGGAGACATAATGAATATCACAAGGTGAACAATGAGATTACCATCTTCTTTCTTCCACCAACACAGATAGCCAAGCCCACCAAATGTGGGCAGCCAAACTTTACGATTTGGGAACGATTGCCCAGTTTGTTTCAAAGAAAATTGACCAACCTGAAACAATTATCAACTGATAAGTTCTGATCATAGATATCAAGCATCTAATCAACCCATTTAGGGACTCAAATATGAATGAGAGATTTGAAGATAGTCTCAAGAAGAAGCACAATGACTAAAACAAGCAAAGAGTTCAAAGAAATCTGAGGAATCAGAACACTAATGGTAGAAGAGAAAATTATATTACAAAATATCATTACTAAAGAGATTAAGAAAAACTATTCCAATAATAAAAATAATACTAGCTCTTTCAGAAAGGAACATTGAGAAAACTTTTTAAAGAACTATTAAAATTAAACATAGGTAATTAAAAATTCATTAAGACTTATGGATGATAAGGTGATTTCTGAGTTATTTATTAACAAGAAAGCAGAACAAAATAAAGGAAACAAAACAAATGGGAAATGAGAAATAAAATATGTATAAATTAAAGGATCTGTACAAAGAGCACAAAATCTAAATAATAGAATTTCCAGAAGTGGGAAAAAAAGGCAAAAGAAAAGAAATGATGAAATAAAAAAAATACCTGTTCTCAAAAATTATAGAAGGAAAGGCCAGGAGTCTGGCACATTATTATAAAATTTCAGAATCATGGCTAAAAAAAAGATGGCAAATATGTCCAAAGAAGAGAAACATAAAACATGTCACAAAAGATTAAGAATTAATATGGCATTGGATTTCTCAAAAGTAAAATTGAAAGATAGAAGGTAATTATTAAATGACTTTGAAATTCTGAGAGAATTAGCCTAGAATCTTCATGGAGTCACGTAAATGTAAGGACAGAAAAGAGACAGGTATAGGAGACAGAAGAAGAAAACAGAAAAAGGACAGTTTTTAAACAGGCATAATTTTAAGAAAGGTAGTACCTGTGCACCATATATTAGAAACCCACCAGAGAATGTGCTACACCAAAATCTGATAATAAGTAAGTAAAGAGGAAAACATTCAATCCAGGGAATGGAAGATACAGCACCAGACAATGCGGTAAAATCCTAGAATGATAAGTGTGCATCAGGACAAAAGAATAAATAAACAAAACTTTAGCAAAAATATGATAGCTCCCAAGGAAAATAAATAATAAAACTAATAGATTACCTAATGTTTGGAGGTATTAGATGAAGAATTATACTTCTTAAGATAATTTGTGAATGATAAGTACTTAGAAAACTGAGAAAATTAAAAAGCAAGGCAATTACTAATGCCAGGAAAACAAAAAGTATATCTAAAATATAATCATTGTGCTTTACATAGCTCAACTATAAATAACATTCATAAAGGCAAAATCATGTAAGTACTATTGATCTACATCAATTGTGATGTAACTGTGTTAGGAGTTTGGAAAAATGGAACTTTGTCTTTCAGGGTTTTAGGTTTTATCAATAGATAATATCTAAAAAAAAATTTTAAGTATTATTTAGAAATATAGAAGCAAATACTTGAAGAAAATAAAAGAAACAGGAATCAGGAATAGGGAGAAGTGGAGTGAGAAATGCTACTTTTTGTTACGAACCTTGTAAAGCTGTAAGACATTTAAAACCATGCACAGACATTCTCTGATTCAAAAAAATCAAAGCACAAATCCATCATTAACATATGCTTGCAAAATTTTATTATAATTCTTATTTAATCCCCCAATACTAGTAATGAATGAAATGACGTCAAGAGAAAGAGTATATTGTTCTCATCAAAAGTATTAGCAAAAATGCTGCAACTAAGTGAATTCACCATTAATTATTACATTTCATAAACAAACTGTTAACACAGCTATATATAAAGCATTTGAACTTATAAAACATCAGGATATAGTATACTTGAAATGAACATTCTGAATGTTATACTTGAATGGAACATTCTGATGTCCTAATGTGGCATAGGAGACAATTCTAATAACAACTGGTGAGAACCAATGACAAAAGAAAAGGTAATTCAAAATATGACTGAAATAAGAAACTGAAAAAGAAAAAGAGAAAGCAGAATCATTACACATTGTCCCCAAAGCATATCCCCTTAAACCAGAAATTTCACAGTGATTTGACAGGAGAAATAGGCACCCCCCCAAAACAGCCTCTGAAGAGTGTTTGATTTCCCCAATGCTTGCTGTTCTGGAAGAGGCTGCCTCAGGCCATTTTAGGTTAGAGAAGTAGTGGGTCAAGAGCAGGTGGAGTTCAGACGTCCTCCAGGGTGCTCATCCCACCTCAGCTTCAAGCAGAACAGCTCTAGGTTTGCACACTGGGTTTCCAGATAAGATGTCTGCTTCAACAGATTGTTTCATGGCTGAAGACTAAGTTTGAAAAATACTGGTCTACCCTAAATTCTGTACTTTACAGGTATAGAAATGCAGGTCTTTTAATTAATCAAATCTTCAAGTGGGAAAAAATTGATGACATAATTAGAAGCAAAGCCAAGGCTCTGGGAAGCTATCTAATTTGCTTTCTCCCACACCAAGGATACTGGCAATGTTACCTTTTTTTTAAAGTAAATTATTTTATTAACTGATACATTTGTTAATTATTACTTTGTTAAATTTGTTTCATATGCAAATTGGCACATAATTAAAAGAAACATGAATACATATATAAGCACTCCAAATTTAACTCCATTAAACCCTATCCTAACATCTAATTCTTACTTTAACTCTTCGTGTACCAATCGATTCTATTCCCTTTTATGATATGTAAAGCATTGGGAATTAAAAAAACAAGAAGATATAGTATACTCAAAATTAAGGGTAGCCAGAACTTTTACTTCTCCTGTACCGTCTACTCTGTGAGCTGCTTTGTTGAGTAAAGTAATTAATGACTTGGTTACAAACCCTATAGCTTGATAATTCATAGAAGTAAAGCATTGTCTTGTTAATATTTGTTGGTTTGCTAGCATACAATTCCTTCTCACTTGGATTCTGGTATTTTATCCTCTCCTTTCTCTGTCTCCTTTTCTGGAGTAACTGACTGACTTTGTTCCCAATAGCTCTCTGATCAATGTATTCACAGCTCTTCTTTTCCTACTTACTCTTCTGCAAAAATGTCTGTGATTCCCTTAAGCAGAAATATTTTGTTCTTAACAACCATAATTATGTCACCCCCCTGCAGCTAACTTTAAACTCACTATTTTGACTATCCAAGCAAATAAGTGAATTTGCATAGGGAAGTTAAAATAATCCAATAACTAATTGTTACTCTGTCAAAGATCTCTGGTAAAATATAGCTAATTACTTTTTTACGCAATCTTAGTATTTCAAAAAGACAACTGAAACAGAGCAGGCTATTAAAGAGAAAAAACACCTATTACATAGGGGCCTCTTTATCGGAGAGTTGTCATGTGTTTTAAATGGATGTACTGCATAATTATATTGGTTGCAGCATGCAGAACAAGATAAAGAGGGGAAATGGGATTTGACAAAATGATGAATATTCTATATCAAAGTTCTCCATACTCATATAAATAAGTTATATGGTATCAAGTGAGGAAGTAACACCTGAACCAAGCTTAAAGTCATTAGACACTGTTAATTTGGGCTGATTACATTTGTACTTGTGTTCTACCTTGGAAAAGACATTAAATTTACAAATCTTTTGGGGGATGGGTTGGTATTCTTCTAAGAGTTTATAGATGAACTGATGACCTGATTAAAGCCAATAAAACAGTGTTTTAAGAATGATCACTAAGTCTTTGTTTTGCCAAGATATTTATAAAAAGCATTACAAATGGCTGACTCTCAGATCATTTTCTGAAAACCTGATTAAGTTTTTAAAAGAAAAGACTAAGCAAAAGTAAATAACAATTTATAAGATGATACCTTCCTGTGTAAAAATGTGATAATTCAAAAGAAATTTTGAGTATTAAAGTCCTTTTGTTCATAGAGAAAATCAACTATCTTTATTGATAGATTGCATCCTTTTAGTAAAGAATACGTTTTGCTCAGCTTAGATTCAAAGCAATTAGCATTCTCAGGGGGTAAAAACCTACTATTTTGTAATAATTGTAATGAAAATCCCAGGAAATCAACAACGTTAATGGAGGTTTACTATTCTCCATGAGGAAACAGCATATTAGCCTGGGGATTTGAACAACCACCAGGGTGCTGCAGCTTGTTTTCCCACTGACCAGCTGCTGGGCCCAGATTGTGTTGAAAGCCTTGATAATTAATTGTGCTATCTCTCAACTCCAAAGGACAGTGGTAGGATTTTAAAAAAGTACTATGTGCCAAGTATTGAGATTGTTTTTAAAAAGAGAGTTGCAATATTAAGAAATGATAATTAATGTTTTATAGGGTAATATATGAGATAATATTCCCTGAATTTGTATTCAACTTCTTTGAAACAGCATAAATTATTCGGGGCTTGTTTGGTGACTTGGTGCAAACAAAAATTATTGCTTTTAAACAGTGAAAACTCAGGCAACATCAATAAACTAACAAGTTTAATAGCATGGCCAGGGTGTTTAAAAGAAAAGGAACTTTTGCTATAAACAGTCAGCTTTTTGCACTGATTAAGATTCAGGTTTATTCTGTTTGTTAACATCATAGTACTGTTCCTTTTCTTGTTTCCCTTAAATTACCTACTGTGCAACTGTGCTTAGAGCTTTGTGGTCCTTTTTAAACCCAATTTCTTTTCTGCCTATCAGTTAGGGCTCAATCTGAGAAGTAGAACCACCAGAGAATTTCTAAAGTTTGATCTTACACAATTGTGGAGGCTGATTAAGCCGTCTTTATAATTCTGTTGTCCTTGCATCCGATACAAAAGCTTGAAATCCAAAAGGCTGCCCTAACAAAGTATCACAAAATAGGTGCTTTTAAATAAAAAAAATTATTGTCTTAACAATTGTGGAAGCCAGAAGCCCCAAACTGAGAGGCTAACAGAATTGGCTCCTTCTGAGGAACATCCCACCAGCCATCTCTGGCATCCTTGGCTTGTAGATGGATTTCAGCCCTCCACCTCACAGGACATTCTTCCTGTGTCTCTTTACATTGTCTTCCCTCTGTATGTATCTTCCTGTTCAAATTTTCCCTTTTTATAAGGACACAAGTCACATTTGATTAGGTTCAATTGGATGAGGTCATATGACCTCATTTTAACTTGTCTGGGGACCCAGGGAAAGATGGGGCAGTTACTAGCCTGTCTCTTGTTCCACACCAAGGAGAGGAGCCAGCAGATAAATAGTAATGTGTAAGTGTAACAGAAAAAGTGGCCTGAAAAAGCGTAAAAAAAAATAATGATTGCTGTCTCTTCAAAACTCCTTTATACTTTTTGAGAACTCACACCTACATCCCTGCCTCTGGCCAGTGGTCGGGAGGGACAGAGAAGTCTCCTTTTTCTTTGTGCCACAGGACATGGCTCAAAGGAACTGTTTGGGTAGAGGTCATGAGATTGTTTTTAACAAAGATGGGATTAATCAGAACCGTGGCTTTAAAAGCTGAGAAGCAGGATATTGGTACTTTAACACGGGAGCTTGTTGATGTCTTCATTTGCTGGCAAATGAATAATATTTCTCTTTCCTTCTCCTCAAACCACTTGTCCTTGTTCTGATGTGGTCTTGGGGACAAGTGTCAACTTTTGGTAAGACAATCTACAACATGGCAGCACTTTGCTGTTGCTCATCAAATCCCTTTCTCATTTAATATTTGATAGGGGATATTTGATAACATGAGTGAAGACAATTAAGAAACCAAATCATTCTCAGCTACTGTATTATATACAAGTTGGTTTGTAAACAATGGACTCTTATTTTTCACAGTTCTAGAGGCTGGGACCTCCAGGATCATGGTACCAGGAGATTTAGTGTCTGGTGAGGGCCCTGATTCTTCATCTTCTCACTCTATCCTCACATGATAGAAGAGGGGAGGGGTTGCTCTTGAATCCTTTTTTTTTTTTTTGAGACAGAGCCTCAAGCTGTCACCCTGGGTAGAGTGCTGTGGCATCACAGCTCACAGCAACCTCCAATTACTGGGCTCAAGCGAGTCTCCTGCCTCCACCTCCCAAGTAGCTGGGACTACAGGCACCCACCACAACGCCCGGCCATTTTTTGGTTGCAGCCATCATTGTT